>PVIJ01002149.1:62403-170450 GCA_004024925.1 Scalopus aquaticus | reverse complement strand
AAGCTCCTTCAGATCTGCCCCCCCATTCCTTCTCCACCTTCTCGACCACCTCCCCCCTCCTGCTCGGACAACCCAGCCCACCGGGCTGGGCTCCCTCTGGCCTGGGCCTGCTGCCTCCTGCCAGAGCGCCCCCTTTCCCTGCTGCCCAGGGACCCCTCAGCTCCCCAGGCCTCGTCCACACTCTCCAGGAGGCGCCTCGGTCGCCTCTGCAAGCCCCAGCCCCACCCGCGAGGCGCGTCCCTCCGTGCCCTCCCAGCCCTGTTCTCCTCTGAAGCGCCGAATCATAATTAAATTATGAATAGTGTTAATAATTGATCGCTGCCTTTCTCTCCCAGGAAGGCAGCATCTCCTGAAGCAGGGCCCTCGGTGTCTGTCTGCCCCTCCCTCTCCCTCCCTGCCTCCCCCCATCCGCTGGCCTGCTCTGCCCGGGACGCCTGCAGCTCATGCAGGGGGCCAGCGGAGAGCTGCCTGCTTGAGGAGGGAGCAGTGCGGCAGGAAGGTTCTCCTCGTTTGGGGGTGTCTGCAAGGAGGGGCGGGCTCTGGGGGCAGCCTGGCCGAGGGCACTGGATCTCGGGGCCCGTGGAGAGCGGCCCGGCCTGACAGCCGCAAGTCGGAGTCTTTCTTCCAGCGTCGGGGTAGGCAAGGAGGGCCCGTCCCATGCTGTCACGCTCACTAGAGACCCCCAGATCTCCTGCCTGGGGAGCTGTGGGCCACATGTGGCTCCAGAGTCCTCGCCCCCGTGGGTGTGTCTCCGCCCGGCCGGGAGCTTGGGCAGACGGCCGTCTGGGAGGCAGGGGCCCGGTGTCGGGGGCAGAAGCGGCGGCGGGTGGCAGCGTCTCCGCAGCCCGCCCCGAGCGCGCTCAGCTGTGGGGCGGGCCTGCCTGCGCCAGCGCCTTCATCCTGAATTAATTACTTTTTAAATGTTAAATTTAAATTGGGTTTAAAATGAGCCTGGGCATTTTCAAACACGTCCACGGGGAGCGCTCACCCGACGCCCAGCCTCAAGCCCGGCCGACTCGCGGCGGTTCTGCTTCATCTGCCCCCAGACCCCGAGCCGCCCAGCCGCCATCCATGCAGGCCGCGTGTGTGGTGTCGGCGGGCCTCCACGGGTTGGCGCCTTTTAAAGGCAAGTGGTCGAGTTCGTCGTAAGGGGGAAGAGTCTTAAATCTCAGGAGAGAGCTTGCGAGGCAGGATCCGGGCCTGGGGCCGCTTGGCGTGAGGGACTCCGGCTAGGGGGCAGCTCGGGGGCCTTGACTTGGCCTCGGCCCCTGCGGTCGGCACCCCCGAAGAGGGGCCACTGGGACCCTCAGCTTCCAGCAGTCCCCCGGGTGCCAAGCGCCCGCGCCTCGCCCAGGGTGACGTGGGCTGGACGCCAGGCCCGGGGTGAGTGCCCGGCGCAGGTCGGAACAGGTGCGGCCGGAGGAGCGTCCCGCCTGGCCTAAGCCCCGCGACGTGCTGGCCTTGGAGCAGGGCAGGCGCAGCTGCTTCTCCCCAGCCCGGAGCAGGCTGCCCAGGAAGGGAGGCGGCGGGTGGGCAGCCGGCTCCTGCCCGCCCGTGGGGGTTTGGAATCTCAGCCCCCGGGCCCATCTGAAACTGCTTCCAGAGCCTGACCTCCAGCTGGCTTCTGGAGTAATCCACACCGCTGGGCGGGGGCGGCTTTGGCCCTGGGATTCCTTCGCTCTGGAGGGAGGGCAAGTGGCAGAGGGACGGGAAGACAGATGTGGCCTGGGCCCTGGCACTTACCAGAGGGGGACCCCGAGGCTGGACTGGGGCAGGCACAGGGACCCCAGAGCTTGCTAGAGGGACTGTGAGGCCGGAGGCCAGCGCCAGCCTCCACGTGCGGCCTGTAAAACAGACACATGCGTGGCAAATGCTGGCCCTCGGGGGACCCCGCCCCCACCCCCTGGACGCTGGTCAAAAGCCGTGGAGAGCTGGGCTCAGGCAGGGGCCACCCTCTCAGAGTTGGGGCTGCAAGTTTTCTCCCAGAGGCTGTGAGAGCAGAGCTGGCAAGGCCCCCCCACCCGACAGAGGTCACAGCCGAGGTATCTGGCCCCATGCAAACAGCTTCCCCTCCGTTCTTGTGAACCCCGATAAAGGGCTTCCTTCCGCATTCTGGGGACCAGCCTGGCCCCCCGCCCCCGTTACACTGCCCTCCGCGGCCTCCACCCTCCCCACCCCAGACTTGCCCTTGCCCTCGAGCGTCCTTCAGCAGGCCCGGGGCCACTGGACTCCCCTCACCTCAGCTGCTTCCTTCTCGTCTTTCCTGCACTGCTGGGTTCGAGTTTCACTTCTCCTCGCTGGCCGGGGCGGGCGGCGGGCGCCCCATCTCCTGGGCCCTGGCAGCTGTGGTGGGCCCGGCGGGGCTCTGGTTCTGGTTCTCTCCACCTGGCCGACCCGCTTCCTCTTTCACGCCCGGCACGCACGTCACGTCCACCCCTCGGGCGGGAGGGGAGCTGGTGGCCCACGTTGCCACGGTTTGGCGGCCACTCACGGCTCCCTCCTCGACCCTTGGGGGTCTGTCCACGAGGCTCAGGGAGCGGGTAGCTGGCCCGGGCCACGCGGCTGCGCGGGCGGCGCAGGACGGAGCCCAGGAGCCCAGCCCCGAGGAGAGCGCCGTCCTGAAGGGGCCTCGGCACGGCCCGCTGGCGCCCGCCAGACACCCAGGCCTGCCTCTGGGAAGGTATCCCCCACTCCTGCCATATTTGGGTGACAGCTGCAGACAGCCCCCCAAGTTTATTTCCCAAGTGGGGGAGCATCCATTGTGTGCTTGGATGAGGAAAGTAGCAGGTCAGAGAGATTAGAGATTAAGGGCCTGGATCAGCGTCCCCCAGCTGGTCAGGGGTGGGCGAGGTTGGGGGAGACACTCGAACACAGGCTGTTTGCTCGTTCCATTATTGAGCGCCTACTGTATACCTGCATGTCAACAGCCAGCAGGTGCCGTGGGGCGCTGCTCCAGGCTCTGGACTCCGGGGCTGACAAATGAGCGGGGCGGGGTGGA
The DNA here is from genome assembly GCA_004024925.1 of Scalopus aquaticus. Taxonomy (NCBI): domain Eukaryota; kingdom Metazoa; phylum Chordata; class Mammalia; order Eulipotyphla; family Talpidae; genus Scalopus; species Scalopus aquaticus. The sequence goes on along the minus strand of PVIJ01002149.1, from coordinate 167,452 downwards.
CAGCTGAGGACAAGCCTTTGCAGCTGGGCTGCTTCTGCCCCACAGGTGACCTCGCTTGAGCTGCAGCCCGGTCACCCCTGCCGCAGCCCACTGGAGGACAGAACCTGGCGCTCCGGCCAGAGCCAGCTTCGGAGGTCATCGCGGTGAGTCCAGACGCCTGCTCGGCCCTCCCGTGTGGCCCTGCGAGCTGTCGGGCCTCTGGGCCGGAGGCCCCGGGGCTGGGTGGGGACCTGACTCAGTGCCCGGACCGAGCTGTCTGGACGCTTCCCCGCAGCAGGCCGACGCCCTCCGGAAGCCCAGGTGCAGGCAGGGTGGGGCGGCTTTGAGGGGAGCCGGGGCTGGACTTCTCAGGGGTCCCTGCCCGGCCCCGCCCCTGCCCTCTCCCTCACCTGTGCTCAGTCATGCCTGACCCTCCCGGCAGCTGGCCTCGGCCCCACGCTGCTGAGTCTCCCCTGCAGCTGAGAACGTCTCTGCCCCCTCCCTCTCCGCGTCTCTTCCTCCACCGGGCCCCCATCTCCTGCTTCCCGCGCCTGCTCCTCTCTCTTCCCCCACGGCAAGCTGGGCACGGGGACCGCTCGCCCCAGCCCACGCCTTGTCCATGTGTCGAAGAGCGTCACCTTCCGCCTGGGCTTCAAGGTAGCGCCTTCCAAGGCCGCCTCCTCCTCAGCCCCTCACAAGCGTTATCCTCGGGAGGGATGATGGCCTTGGGGGAGAAGAGTCTCCGGTTGTCCTCCTCTCTCCATGCTCTGACCGTGGGCTTCGGGCAGCCCGGGCCTCCCCTGGCCCACGGGCAGGCCTGCGGCTCATGTTCTAGAAGCCGGTCAGGCCCCTGGAGGCTCCAGGACTGAGGCTCGCCAGGGTGCTGAGGGGCGGCCTGTCCACGCACGCTGGACCCGCAGGTGGGAACTGACCTGGGCGTTTCAGCAGAGCCCACAGGCCGATGGCTTCGCGCCGAGACCAAGGCCAAGCGGCGGAGAGCACTTCCCTGCACGCAGGTGGCCAGTGGGGCTGCGCGAGAGAAGGGGCAGGAGGAACGAGAGGGGCGGAGGGAGGCAGACGAGCGGGGTAGAGCGAGGGCCAGCCGGGCAGACCAGCCGGAGCCCGGGAGGAGGCAGAATGGCGCGCTCGGCCACGGCGGACGCGGGGAGACCGAGGTAGGCGGGAGAGACAAGGGGGCAAGACGAGGACAGACGGGGAGAGAGGGACGGAAGCACAAGCCAGAGATGGCCGGAGGGGCCGGAGATGGCCAGAGGGGGCGGAGGGGCAGAACATAGAAGAACCAGTTTCAGGACTGGGGGACCTGAAGACTGAATTCCTGGCGGGGCCAACCCTGAGCCTGGAGCCCAGTTCCTAGCGCTGTGCCTGAGGTGGGCGTGAACAGCTCGTGCCTCAGTTTCCCCCCTGCCAGAGGAAGGCCGAGTCCACAGCGCAGGCTCCCGGGAGGAGGGTGGTGGCGCGGGAGGCACTGTGTGGGCAATGTCAGCATGGCTGGGGTTGTGTGAGGATGTCGGGGGCAGCAGACATGGGGGGTGCGACCCACAGCTGTCCCAGCCCTGCCCTGGCGTGGGGGCAGTCGCCCAGTTTCTCCCCGGCTGTCCCATTTACTTCTGGCTATTAATAGCACCCCCTTTCACTCTCCGGAGCGTCCTGATTTCGCACGGAGGCCGCTCGCGCCCTGTCACTGGGGCGGGGCGCACGAGTGAGCTGCCGGGCCCGCCACCCGCAGCCGAAGGTGACTCCGCGGGGGCAGGCAGGCCGTGCTCGCCGGGCTTCTCATTTTCCCAGAACGCTGGAAATCCCAGTTCCCATGTGAAAACCTCTTTTTAAAACAAGACCTTGTGTTTTGGATTTGGGGGGTAAACTTTAATTTTAGAGACTATTTCCACAGTCCAGCACCCGGTTAAAATGCACCCAGCACGCCCCCGCCAGCCCAGGCGTGCGCTTCGCGAGCAGGCCGTCTGTTCCCAGGCTCGGACTCGAGGAAGTGGCAGCGCGAGGGGCCAGACGCGTAAACAGGCCGTTGCCACACCGCAGCGAGGGCGTGTCGGAGCCCGAGCCGCTGAGTCAGAGCCTCGTGGGGCCGTCCCCCGCTGCAGGTAGCAGCAGGTGGGCCTCCTGGAGGCGGCGGTGTTGCACAGGCTGCTGGGAGGCGAGGGGGAGCAGGCCCAGAGCGTAACAAGGCCACCGCCTGCCAGCGGGCCCTGTGCTTGGCCTCGCCTCAGGGCGCCCGCACGGTCACCCTGTAAGTCAGGGGCCAGCGTCATCCCGTTGCAGAGGGGACACTACAGAGAGGCTCGGGCTGGACACTCATCGGCCCGGGGGCACACAGTCAGCAGGAGCAGATGTCCCCTGCTTCCAAGCCCCATTCTGGAAAACCCCACGGAAGAGCAGAACGGCCAAGGGCGTGCCCAGCACCGGAAGGCTGGACATGACCTAAGGAAAGGGGGCCCGCCGAGGTGGGCGCTCGTGCTCACCCCTGAGGCAGGAACTGGGCTTGGGGTCTGGAGGCAGGAAGGAGACAGGGTGAGACCCTCAGGGCTGCCCGGGAGGACTGAACCCCCAGGGAGCCTTTTCCCCTCTCCCCCACTCACAGAAGAGGAAACTGAGGCCCAGAGCCCTTTGCACACTTTCCCAAGGTCACACAGTCCGGCTCAGGCGACCCAGGGCTCCCGACTCCCTGCAGGACCGGGCCCCACCCAGGGCGGGACGGACAGGAAAGAGAAAGCCCAGGAGCTTGGCTTAAGGACTTATCTGAACCGGAGACATTAATCTCCCCGATTCCGTTCCCTCGCACGCCCTGGGTGGACCGAGTTTTTCTTCAGGCCTCACCCTCTCCACCCACAGCTTCTTGTGAAGAGAGCCGGCTGGGAGGTGACGCTTCCTTAGACTCCTGGGTATGGCTGCCCTTGGCCTCCAGGCAGGCCAGCCCGTCGGTGGATGGCGGCCATCCCTTTGAAGCCTCCACCGGGAGGTAAATCGAGTCACTGGGAACAGCAGCCAGGTCTGTGCAGAGGCCGCGGGCGGGGCCTCAGCATCCAGACAAGCCCTGGCTCTGGGTGCAGGTCAGTGGCTGGTTCGTGGTGAAAGTGCAGGGGGCAGGGGTGAGCCAGCCTGGCCTCCTGGCACCCTGGGCCCCGGCTGGGGGCGCTGCTAATCTGCATGGAGGGACCGTGGCTCAGTGGTGAGGTGGACCCTCACTGTGTTCCGTGGACCACCACGCCCATCCACCCTCCAAGCGCTGTTCCAGAGCACAAGCAGGCAAGTCGCCCCTCCCAGGGGACTTGTATTCTGGCAGGGGAATGAAGACAAGGGACAGGCAATTCAATAATTCCAGGGGACTTGTATTCTGGCAGGGGGATGAAGACAAGGGACAGGCAATTCAATAATTCCAGAGACAGGGAGGATGATTCCAGACTAGAATTTCGGCACCATGGACATTGGGGGGCTGGGGAGTTCCCCATTGTGAGTGGTTGGTGCGGTGTTTAGCCTGGCTTTTGCCTGGAGGCCAGGAGCAGTCCCCTAATTAGGACCACCCAAAATGTCTGCAGACATTGCCAAATATCGCCTGGAGAGCAAACTCATCAGAAAGATGGCCCCAAACCAAAACCAGAGACTTGCTGTTCCAAAAGAGGTCCCAGGCCCTCAGAGGAGGTGCCCCAGAGCTGACAGAAAAGGGGGCCAGGAGCCTCCCAGACCCGCGCAGCAGAATCGGACGGGACACGCCCTCATCCCCGTGAGAAGAGGCAGCCTCTGGGTGCAGGCGTCCCGGGGGGCTGGGGCCCAGAGAATAAAGCGGCTCCAGGACTGCTGCTGAGCTGTTTGTAACCTGCAGACTCAGTTTCCCCATCTAGAGAATGGGGTTACACCCCTCTTTCTCCAGGCAGGGAGGACCTCACCCCCTTTCCTGGGGCCACAGCTGCATCCTTCCCCAAGTCTGGGGAGGGGTGAAGAGAAGGCAGGCCCTCTGGCCGGAGTGCACCCTGGGTGGAGACCCCCAGCACCACCGGCGTGGGGGCCCCTGCCGGAGACCATCCAGGCTGGGTCCTGAGATGAGCCCCCCAGGGGCGCTCGGGTGGGCCTACACCCTCACACACACCCTCGCGGGCTTCCGGGCGAGAGTGCATGTGCTGGGCACGGGGACCTGGGCTCTCGGGCTCTGCCGCCCGCGTGGACTTCCTGTCCCCAAGGCCAGGGCACGATCGGAAACGGTGATAAGAGGCTGAGTGCTGTCACTGCCTGGCACGTGACACCCGTCCTTCCTCAGGAAAGCTCCATCCTTGGTCTCACCCCTGCTTCTCAGGACCAGCCCCCCACCCCTCACCCCGCCCCAGCTGTACTGGACTTGGGCATAACCCGGCCCCCCGCCCAGTTTCTAGTTACGGCTCAAACCAAGTGAAAGGCACTTATCTCAGCTCCCAACACTGTCCTCCTTGGTTCTCACTTCCTGTCCCTTTCATCAGGCTCTGGGGGGGACGGCTTCCCAGGCTGGCAAAAGGGGGGTGGCAGGGAGGTCAGGCAGGGCTGAAGCCAAAACGGGGGGAGAGAGGACGCCCCACAACTGTGACCTTAGTCAGACGGGGGCTGAAATCCAATGTGTCCCAAGCCTTGGCAGAGAGCACGGGGAAGATGGAAGGACACCCCGACCTCGGTTTCCCTTTCCTGTGACCTAGAACGTGGCCTTGGGGACACAGCACACAGCGTTGTTCTTCTGGGGATGCCAGTCCGGAATACATGGTGGACGGCTGTGAATGTGGATAAGCCCAGTTTCATCTGGGACCCTGGGCTGGGTGAGGACTTTAATTTTTTTTTAAAAGATTTACTTATTTGTGCATCCAAGCTGGGGTGCAGACCAGAGGTGTGGGGCGGAGAGGAGTCACCAGAGACAGAGCGGGGAGCAGAACAGGAGGATCTACTGAAGTACACTGCTGAGGGAGCAGCGGGGAGACAGGAGAGGTCTGCTGTGCCCTGTGGGAAGCTCCCTGGCCGGGGATCGAACTTGTGCTGCTGAGGCTCTGGATAGCTTCATAGTGCTGAGACTTAACCCCTGCGCCACCAGGGAGGCCCTGGGTGAGGACTTCAATAAGAGGCAAAAAAAAAAAAAAAAAAAAAAAAAAAAAAGGGGAAAAAAGGAAGAGGGAAGGAGAAGTCGGGATCCAAAAAAAAAAAAAAAAGTAAAGAAAAGCGAGAAGGAAACAGGAAAGAAGAGGGGAAGAGGATGAAGAGAACAGGCCTACTGTGCGTGTTGCATGTCTGAGCACTGAACTGCTCCTTCCTGTGCTCTTCCTCCTCTCACCTCCACCTCCTCTCCTCTTCCTCACTCCTACATCGCCAGCAAGGAGAGTGAGGCCCAGAGAAACCAGCTGGCGCCAGAGTTCCCTGGGCTGGAGCAGGCCTGCCGAGGGCAGGTCACAGAACCCTCAGCGGCCGCCTGGGTGGGATGGGTGACCCACAGACGGCACCGACTTAGCAGAGCCATGGGCGAGAAGGCGCAAGGAGCCCAGCACACACCTCCGCTGTGCGACACGCCAGCTACTAACGCGATTGCTTTCCAGTGAGTTGCTGGAGGCCCCGCGGCGCACACAGAGCTGGGGTTTTGACTCAGGTAGGCTGCGTCCAGAGCAGCTGAACATTTCTCCACACCACACTGACTCATGAACAAACCAGGCAAGTGGCACCCAAAGGCGAAAGCCTCTCTCCCACAGGCGTACATTTACAGCAGGGAGTGGATGGCTATTGTTTTTGTCTACCCAGCAACCGTTCCCTTTATTCTGGAAACAGCTTCTATCTCGGTCACAGTCTGTGAAATATTTTCACGGGAAAGGAAGATCTTTTTCTAATGAGGCTGTTGTACAGGTAGAATGTAAGCCCAGAGTTTGGTCACCGCATCGGTCAGTGAAGGCAGAGCTGAGATGTATAGATGGGCAGATGGCTAACACTACCGCTTGAGCACCTGGGTACAGCCATGCCTGAAGCCATCCCCTGGATTTTTTTTTTTTCTCTTTTGCTGACTTGAATCCAGTTTCCATCCCTTGCAACCATAAGTCCCTGACTAATAGGGCTTTTCTGATGCTAACACTGTGTACTTCAAGCCATACGAGACTGACTCAATGATGTAGAAACGAAAGAGGAAAAAGGAACAGCAAATTAAGCAAAAACTTTCTCTAGATGGTACCGCTGCTAACAGTTGCTAGAGGTGTGTACAAGCATGTCTAAGAAAGTCCCTTTCCTTAACACTTATTAATAACTTAGTGTCCCTGCACCGACCTTGGCATTCCTGTGTCACGCCACTGCTGTCTGCATGAAATCTATGTCGATTTCACAGAGACGCCAAGCTCCAATGCTGATTTGCCCGTTGGGCAAATCTGTGTTGGTGAAACCTCAGTAAGGACGTGCATTTCTCAGCTCCTAGTTTGGGATTGTTCGAGCGGTCCAGCCCCTCTAAAGCAAGAATCATTCCGCAAATATTTGCTGTCCCTCCCGTGCGCCACTCTCCTGCATTGTCTGCAGCAGGATAATCAAGATAAGTACAACTGTTCCATCGTGTCTTAGATGCTTCACATTCCAGCAACCAGAAAACAAGTTCTGTCCTCTCCTTTCCCAAGGCTGGATGTCTTCCCCCTGGAGCTCCCAGACTGTGACTTGGCCGTCCAGGGTCCCAACCCCAGAGTTGGCTGCGGTCACCAGCGGTGTCCTGAACCCGTCCATGGGTGTGACTCACTGAGTCATGAGCACTAACGTCTCCCACGGAACATCATACCAGAGCTGCGAGACTTCCAGCCAAGCTGGCTGTGACCCGGCCGCCCCTGAGGGGAGAAGACAGGACATGTGGGCGGTGGGTGCCCACTCCGGGCAGACGGTGGCCCCACGATGACCTCACCTGCCAGAACGCTGACTCACCCCTGCCTCTCTCCCCCCCAGGCCAGGTCTTGCTCATTTGGAATACCTGAGGGAAACACAAGCTTCCTGTATTTAGCAAAAACACAAGATTATGAGCTATTTTTAAAGGTGTGACGTTTTCTTACTTTTTTTTTGAAGATTTATTTATGTATGCGTAGAAGAACTGGGGTGTAGGCCAGAGGTGGGGGGAGAGGAATCAGCAGAGACAGCGTGGGGAGCAGAACAGGCAGATCCACTGAAGCACACTGCTGAGGGGAGCAGCGGGGAGACAGGAGAGGTCTGCTGTGCCATGTGGGAAGCTCCCTGGCCAGGAATCGAACTCGTGCTGCAGTGGCTGCGGACAGCTTCATAGTGCTGAGCCTTAACCCCTGTGCCACCAGGGAGGCCCCATCCATTTCATTTCTAGAAGTTATTCACCCTCCCAAACAGAAGCTCTGCCCTGCCCCTGGTGACCTCTATTCTGTCTTCTGTCTCTGAATTTGTCTCATCTAGGAACCCCACAGGTGGGGAGTGGCACCTCAGGTGGCTTATTTCACTCCACATCATGTCTCTGAGGAGCCACCAGGCTGGAGAGGGGTCAAGATCACCTTCCTTTTACACCGAAGGTATTTCCTTGAATGGACAGACCACGGTCCACATATCCATTCATTCTCCACAAAGCCTCTCGGCGTCCAGCCGGACCCTGGGGCCCTTGGGTCCCTCTCAGGAGGTGGACAGATCACGTCAGGCCCTGGGGTGGGGGGGAGAACTTTCTAAATTCCGCTGAGTCCTGCAAAAATGTTCTCACCTTGTTTATACAAGTTGCTTAGCAACCTTTCCCCCAAGGAACTCTGCCCTTGGCAGCTTTCAGAGATCACCGAAACGGTCCCAAATGAGTGAGGTTTTCTTGGGGTGTTTGTCTATACTGATCTCTTTCGGTTCTTTCCAAAGCAGAGTCCATTTGTTCCAAAAGCTTATGGCTGAAGCCAGGGTCCTACTGGTCACTAAATAGTAACCTGCTAGCCGGGGAACACGGAAGTCAGCTCTCCTCTGTGTACCACAGTCTGCTCATCCACAAAGTGGGATACAAAGTGGGATACAAAGTCAAAACAATAGCTCTGACCCCACGGAGTAAATACCAGATGCAGCGAAGCTCACAGAGGGCGTCTGGCTTGCGGGGGTGCCATCGGCGCCGGCTCCGTCATTACTGCTGCTGCTGTCGTTATGTGTCTGACTCCTTAGGATTATTTTTGCCTGGTCTTCTCAAATCTCGTTCACCTGTCACTCGAGATGAAATGCATGGTCTCAGTGCCATCAACCTGCACCCATCCGGAGACCTCAGGTCATGCCCAGATTTCACCCGCCTCTTCAGAGACCGCCTGGCGAGGTTAAGGGCTCGGGTTGAGGACCCGGGTTTGCTAGTCTGCCCCAGCTGTGCTCAAGTTAGCTGGAAGTCCTAGTTCCCCATCTCGCCCCGTGGATAACACCTACCTCCCGGAGTTAGGGGAAGGGAAACGAGTTCATGTCTGCTCAGCGAGGCTCGGGGCCTGCGGGCTATTATTACACCCCTGCCCCCCTTTCCCTGCTCTGGGTGCTGGGTCCAAGCTGACCCAAGGGACTTAAAACAAACAGGGCTTCGCTGAGGCCAGAGTCTTCTGCAGAGAATTAGAAGGAACTGCTCTACGGAAAGAAGATAAGAAAAAAACCCGAACCTCCGGGGATTGAAAAGGCAGTTCTTTGGACATACAGCCGTGAACTTGATGTGGCACTTACACGCGCTGGTGGGCAGTGATGAAAGCTGTATACTGCTCAGGCAGCGCTACTCCAGTCAGTCAGTCAGTCAGTCAGTCGACAAACAAGAGAAAAAAAGCCAGGCCCTGTGATGAGTCTTGCGGCTCATCGCTGTTTCGGGCTTGATTTTAAGACCCTCGGGAGGGCGTTCTGCCATCTGGACAGTCCCGGACAGTCAGGAAGCGGGTCCAGCGGGGCGCCCCGGAGACTCCAGGACCCGCAGCTCGCGGCCAGCGGGCTACAGCGCTGCCGCCGGTCCCCTCCGGGGTGGGCGGCCACGCCCAGGGCCGGGACGCTGCGGTCTCCATGACAACCGAGCGCCACCGAGCAGGCGCGGGTGGTCCAGCCGCGGCCCGAGCCCCGCCCGCGCCGACCCCGCGGGGCAGCAGTTCTGGGCAGCGCTGACGTCGCTGGCGGCCGGCGGCTGATGCAAGCGCGGCCCGGGCGCCCGGGAGCTGCCCCTGTGGCCGGCGCCCTTCCGGCCGCCCCGCCCGGCGCGGCTCGGTCCACCGCGCGGCGGCTCCCCAGAGGCCAGGCGCGAGCCGTGTCCGGCCCGAGCCGGCTCTCCCCGGCCCTTCCAGAGGCCTCTGCGCATCCACCTCGGGTCGGCGCGGAGGGCGCCAGGTGCTCCCCGGGCGCGAACCAGGTGGCCGGACGCCCCGGTGCCAGCCGTGCGAGCGCGCCCAGCACGCGGGAACCTGGCGTCTGGGGGCCGGGAGGGGGTCGCGGGCTGGTCTCCGCCGCCCCCTGCCGGCCGAGGCGAGCTGGCGGGGAGGCCCCGGACCCCAGGCCTGCGGGTGCGCGCCCCTGGCCTGCTGGGGACCCGGCCGAGCGGCCCAGACACTCAGACACTCGCTGCGGGGCCTTCCCGAGGAGCAGCCTCCGGCTCCTCGCCTTTGAGACGGGCTTGCAGACTGCCCGCTGTGAGGCCTTTCTGGGCCCAGCCCCACATCGGGCCATCCCGGTGTGGTCTGGCCCCCCGAGTCTTCCAGGGGGCGGCAGAGTCAAAGCTGTATCCCCAGCAACACTCAGCGGGGACCTGCCTTTCCGCTGGTGCTCTCCCAGGTGGCCTCCAGAAGAATGGGCCGAATGCCCTAAAGCGGGCGCGCGACCCCAGCTGTGTCCTGTTGGGTGGACGCTCCGGAGATGTGCAAACGCAGGAACAGCGTCCCTCTCCCCGCTAATTCTTCCTGTTTTCGGCAGTAGAGCCGTTCCCATACATGCATACTGCCGTGCAGGGGTGTTTTAAGTGAGCGGATGGTGCACTGAGCATCTCCTGGGGGTAATTTCTGCTGTCCCCGATGCTGACAGACCTAACCCACAAGCCAGACTCGCTGGGGCTCTCCACAGTCTCAGTATAAATTGGTCCTGAGAACCCCGAAAAGAGCGCTCTCCGTGAAGCAGCCCCCTCCCACTCACGGCCACACCTCCTTGCCTCATTTACGTCACACTCCTTCTCACTAAGAAATTACCTTGTTTTATTTTGAGTGTGCTTATGAATCAACTGGGGAGCTTGTTAAAATGCAGACCTGAATTCCGGCGGTCGGGTGGGGGAGGGCGCCTGAGTGCATTTTGAACAAGGTGGATCATGCAGCTGCTGGCTCCTGCCGTGGTCCCCGCCCACCTTGGGTGCACTTGCTCTGTCCTTCCAGGTGAGGTGCGTTTGCCCCCTCCCGGGAAAACAGCCCCCCAGGGCTGTCCAGTGCCAGAACTGAGGCAGGAAGTTTACACAATTAGGACCTACTGTGTTCAGGGTTAAGGACCTCGGGAAGACAGAGAGGGTCAGCGAATTTGCAAATTGGCAGAGCGTGCCCCCAGGACCTCAGAGGGCCCAGCTCCCTTTGAAAACACGCAGTGTCCCAGGAAGCAATTCTACTGTGACTTTCAGTCTGCTGCGCAAGGCTGCAGTGCCGGGAGATAAGAGTATCTCGTGGGACAGGAACGAAGCCTCTTCAGCCTTGCCTCTGTGTCATCTCCCAGCCCCAAAGCGATGGTAAATAGGTGAATAATGGGAATTTCAGTTGTCAGGAAAAAAGCTTTTGCTGCAAGGGGGAGGGGAGATTCTAAATGTGCCCTGCGACATTTTTGCATCAGGGTGGAAAATGTATTTAAAACCAAACTGCATGTCACTGCTTCTCCATCAAACCTGAGGTGTAGTGTAATTTACATCAGTGGAAAAACGAATCTTGAGGCTGAGTCTTTCCACTCACAGGAGGGGAGAAAGAAGACGGACGTTGTGAGATTTCTGCTAGGTGGGTTACACCGCCAGAGAGGGCATGTCCCATTCGGAGGCCAGCAGAAGCTAGAATGGCCTCAGAGGCCAGAGGCCAGAGGCCAGAGGCGTGGCTGGGGGTGGGTTCTGATGAAGGGAGGGGTCCCTGCTCTACTTGAGCATGGTTCTGCTGCCCTGCTTGACAGGTGGAATCCCCTCTCCCCCTTTCTTTTTAAAGATTTATTTATGCATACAAGCTGGGGTGCAGGCCGGAGGCGCGGGGCGGCGAGAGGGTTCACCAGAGACAGAGTGGGGAGCAGAACAGGCAGATCGCCGGAAACACACTGCTGAGGGGAGCAGCGGGGAGACAGGAGGGGTCTGCTGAGCCCTGTGGGAATCTCCCCAGCTGGGCGTCAAACTCGCGTGGTTGTTGCCCACAGCTCCACAGTGCAGCGCCCAACTGCTGCACCACCAGGGAGGCCCCCTTTTTTTTTTTTTTAAGATTTTATTTATTTCTGCATACAAGTACTGGGGTGCAGGCGGGTGAGAGGATTCACCAGAGACAGAGTGGGGAGCAGAACAGGGGGATCCACTGAAGTCCACTGCTGAGGGGAGCAGCGGGGAGACAGGAGGGGTCTGCTGCACCCTGTGGAATTGGGGAATTTCCCAGCTGAGTGGCTGGGACAGCTTCATAGTGCTGAGACTTAACCCCTGAGCCACCAGGGAGGCCCCTGCCCCTTCTTTTTGAGAGAAGCCTGAAACCAGGATTCTATGTGAAATGTGTTTATTTTTTGTTAAATGGAAGAACATGAAATTAAGCGCATGGAACAAATGTTTGTGCTGGGCCACTTACGGGCGTCTTCCAGGTGCGGAGGCTGATGAGGTAGGAGGCCGGTTAGGTGCGCTTGCTCGGGGAGGACAACCTGGGCATGGGGAGGGGCCTGAGTGCTTTGCCTCATCAGCTCAGATTTCCATGTTTGGGGAGGGGAATCTTCTGACAGAGGAGCAGAAGTGTAAGGAAGAGGCTGTGTAAGTGCGGGCAGGGCAGACATGTTCTCAGCGCCCTGAGGTGAGATGCCGTTGAGATAAAATGGTGGGTGCGAGACTAGGCCTAGTGGCCCCAAGAACACAGAGTCCCAGGAACTACCAGAAAAGCCTGGACTTGCCTGGGGAGGGAGGCGGGGCCAGTGCCCTTGAGTCTCGGCAGCAGCAGGCCCGCGGACCCCTCTGTGGGTGCAGCCGCGGCAGGAGCGCCGGTCCCTGCCTGACTGACGTGTGGTTTGAGTGAAGTCATTTAGCTTCCCCGGGCCTGACTTCCTTTTCAAGTGAGTAATAACAGTCCCATCCCTTTCCCTTCCTGTAGGGCTCCCGTGAAAGGCAGCAGCTTCTTGCCCTGTGAACGACTCTGTAAAACGAAAACCGGGAGAGGGGGTGTCGGTGGGCTGGAGACATCAGCTGGCCTGATTGGCAAGGGTAAGAATCATAAGGGAACAGACGCTGCTGAAACCCTCGGCCCTGCAGACACGTCTGTCTGGTCAGCGGAGAAGCAGATCAGCTCAGAGACACGGAGTCGCTGCCCAGGGCTCCTCGGCCAGCCGCTGGCAGTGCCCGTCGGCGTGACTGACATCGCGACTCCACCTCTCGGGCAGGCTGTTTGCATATCCTTTGATGATCGCTCCGACATCTGCTGACTGCGTGGTGGAGAATATTGGCCACGTGTGCTGCACCGCTGCCGGCTGGCGTCGGGCACGTCTCTGAGTGCCTGCTGTGCCAGGGCGCCGCTTACACGGAGTGGAGCTCTGCCTCCTGACGCTGACACGGGGAGGAAGGAATGGCCCCATGCAGACGCCAGCAGGCAGCTCTTCGGCCTGAGAGAGGAGGGGCCGTCTTAGCAGAGGCCTGCAGAATGAGGAGGTCTGAGCCAGCAAGGAGAGTGGAGGCGAGACCCAGACCGGCCCTTGCACCACCAGGGAGGCCCCACACGTGCAGTTTTGCCCGGCGTCTTTCTTTGGCATTGCTGGTATTGATGGCTGTTCCTTTTCACTGCTAAGTAATAGTCTACACTTTGAAATCTGCTCTTTTCAATTAAATCAAGAGAGGTGGACTCTAAGGAAGTGGCCAGATCCCAAACAGCAGCTGAGCTCTTTACGAATGGGTGACCTTGGGCAAAAGACTCCAGTGCTCTGCTGTTTTCGACCTCAGTGACCTGTTTGGAGCCAGTTGAAACCAGTTGGAGCTGGTTCATACTGTTTATGGCTGGCTGGATCTAGTTGGATCTGGTTGGAGCTGGCTGGGATCCGATCAAACTGGTTGGAGTCGGGCTGGAGACGGTTAGAACCAGTGGGAGCTGCTGGAGACTGGGCCCCTGGAGCCAGGGGGAGCTGGCGAGATGTAGCTGGAGTCACCTGGAGTCAGCTTTAGTCTGCTGGAGCTGGTTTAATCCAGTTGGAGCCAGCTTCCACCAGTGGTATCTGTCTGGATTGGGTTGGAGTTGGCTGGATCACGTTGGAGCTGGCTTGATCCAGATTGAGCAGGTCTGGGTTGCTTGGAATCGGTGCGAGCCAGTTCACACTGGTTGGTGCCAGGTGGGTCCAGTTGAAGATTGGAGCCAGTTTGCAACCAGCTGTACCTGCTTTAGCCAGTCGGGGTGGTTGGATCCTCTTGGAGCTGGTGGGAGCCGTTTGAGATAGTTGAGGCTGGTTCAAACTGGTTGGAGCTGGCTGCATCTGGCGGGAGCCAGTTTTAGTTTGCTGGAGCTGGCTGGATCTGGCTGGAGTGGGTTTGAGCCAAGTGGGGTGCGTGCTTCCCGTGCTGACGGGATGACGGTGTACCTGTCTCGCATCCGCATGAGGTCAGGTGCATGCTTGTTACTGCCACAATTCGCACCTGGCACACTCTAAGACAGCATCTGGCACAGCCCTGGACCGCCCTGCACCCCTGAAATTAGAAAGCAGGAGTGAGAGGCCGAGTGCCTTCTCTGGTGGTACCTGGGCTTCAAGGGGTCAAACTGGTCCCTGCAGCTGTTTGCTCCCCACATTCTCTTCCATGAGCACAGAGGCCCACAAGTAGTGTGCAGCTGGGAAAGAGCTTAAAGAATCTCTCTGGGCAAGAGAGGGGGCCCCTGGGTCACTGCTGTCCACCCAGCCTCGCACAGCCAGGCCTCATCCTCTTACCCCAGAGACCCACGTCCTCCTGGACAGCTTGTTCCCACCATCTCTGAAATGCAGTGATTCTGTCATGTTTCCAGAGAAGCTTCTCTGAGGCTCACCAGCCAAGGAGATGCCCTCTGTGTGCTGACCAGCGTCGAGGAAAGTTTGCAAGAAACCGGGGTGCTCCCCTTCCAGGCTTCATCTGATCATCCCCTAGGGCGAGATGGCCAGGAGCGAAGAGAGCCCCGTCTTCTTGGTAGAAACAAACCTCAAAGCCCCAGCTTTGGGGGCAGCTGAGTTCTGGGTTCAAATTCCAGTCCTACCGCTGGGAAGTCTTTTTTTTTTTTTTTTTAATAAAGCCAGCCAGTATTTCAGCCAGCATCTCTGATTTTTTTTTTTTTAAGATTTATTTAGTTATGGGACCTCCCTGGTGACGCAGCGGTTAATGCTGTGCTGTGGAGCTGTCGGCAGCGGTGACGTGGGTTCGATGCCCGGCCACGGAGATTCCCACAGGGCGCAGCAGACCTCTCCTGCCTCCCCGCTGCTCCCCTCAGCAGTGTGTTTCTGGCGATCTGCCTGTTCTGCTCCCCACTCTGTCTCTGGTGAACCCTCTCACCACCCCAAGCCTCTGGCCTGTACCCCAGCTTGTATGCATAAATAAATAAATACTTTTTTTAAAGATTTTTTAAAGATTTATTTCTTAAAAAAAAAGATTTATTTATTTATGCATACAAGCTGGGGTACAGGCCAGAGGCAAAAGATTTATTTATTTGTACATACAAGCTGGGGTACAGGCCAGAGGTGCAGGGCAGCGAGAGGGTTCACCAGAGACAGTGGGGAGCAGAACAGGCAGATCAGAAATACACTGCTGAGGGGAGCAGCGGGCGAGGCAGGAGAGGTCTGCCGCGCCATGTGGGAATCTCCCTGGCCGGGCGTCGAACTCACATCGCCGCTGCCGACAGCTCCACAGCGCAGCGCTCAACCGCTGCGCCACCGGGGAGGCCCCCACTGGGAATTCTTGGGCTTGAGTCAGCTGCCTTAACTCATCTTTTAAATGGGGATCAAAATATCCCCTAAATTCACGCGAGTGTTGAGAGGTTAAAGGACAAAGAAGAGACGTGTCCACCTGAGCACAGATCCAGGAATGCCCACAGGGAGAGAAACGGGGTCGCTGCCCGCCCTATGTCTGAGTGTGTGGGCGGGGAGGTGGTGGTGTCTCTTTCTTTCTTTCTTTTTCTTTTTTTTGAAGAGGCGGCTTGGTCTACAAGGCTGTGTATGATTGAGAGGCAGAGCTTCACACCTACCACACCACACACACCCCCACACCCCACAGCCTCCCCGCAGTCCAGGGAGCCCCCCCTCCGCTTTGCTCTCCACCTGTGTTCTTTGGAAACATTTTCCCTGCCTCGGCCTCTCTGGAAGTCCCTCCCTGCCTCACAGCTGGTATGGCAGCCCCTCTGCTTCAGGCTTCTCTCCAGCTGGGGCTGAGGGTGTGCTGGCCGGCCGGGCGGGCGCCGAGTTGCTCAGGAAGGGCTCCCGGAGGGCGCTGTGCCCCGGGCTGGGACGGGTGAGTGGGGCCGGAAGCGGGCGAGGAAACGTCAGGCCTGCAGTGAAGCTGAAAGAGGAAGTGGACTGCGGCCGGCTTCCTCCCTGCCCGACAGCCCCAGCAGCCGGGTGGCAGATCTGCCGTCGAGGTGATTCCTGGGTTCCCAACGGGGGCCACGCGATTAACTTTTGGGGGGCTGCGGGGTAGGGGTTGGGAGTTTCCCACACTGGCTGCCACGCTGCACTTCCTTTTTATCGGTTTCAAGTTTTCGGGTTCCTAAAGATTTGCAAAGATGTTGCAGCTAAAACCAAAGTGTTTTTTGATGCCACTGTCCTGGATGACCTTGGAGGCCTCGCTGAGCTTCGGGGACCCGAGTCGGGGCTTCAGAATTGCCCGTGACGCAGACTGACGCTGTTTGGCAGAATTCTGGTCTCAGGTGTCAAACGCCCTCCGTCTGGCGGGACAAGGTGGGGCTGGTGACTTGAGCCACACGCTGAGCTGTCGGGCAGCTGTCGGACCCGGAGAAGGAGCCGGCCGCCAGCGCCTGGGGGGCTGAACCCCGGGACTGGCTCCCCGAGTTCTGTTCACTGACCCAGTGCCGCCGTCCTCCCCATTCCCTCTGGCCTCTGGTGACTGCCGCGGCAGCTGTGGCCCCTGGAATGGATGACCCCTGCCCCCGGGGGGCTGGACACGGCTGGGGTGACTCCCTAGAGCCGAAACAGAAATGAGCGCTCCAGCCAAAGACGGCTGGCTGTGAAACTGGGGGTGCGTCCAGCCCGGCCGGTCTGAAGAAACGTGTGTGGAAAATTCCAGCAGAAATCTCTGGGTGTCCCTCGGAGAAGGGGGCTCAGTGAGAAGTGTTCCCATTTACCGAGCATGGATTTTCGGCCACGCACTTCACGTGTGTGACCTCTGACGTGGTCAGGACAATGAGCAGAGGTGGGTCTCGGATCTCATCTGACGGGTGAGAAACTGAGGCACAAAGACATTCACTGCTGGCTCTCCCAGCACCACAGGGCTGCAGAGGAGGGAGCTGGCTTAGGCCCAGCCGTCCCGTGGGCCTGCATCTGAGGTCTCCTTCAGGTCCGACGATGCAGAAGATGGGGACGGGACAGGCCTCCTCGAACATGCATTGTGGGCCCGGAGTCCAGGCCTGGCGTCCTTCTGCTGCCACGGGTCAGTCGTAAGCCAGAGAGGCTTTGGAAAGACAGACCACGCTGTCTGCTGCTTGGACTCCTAGGGATGCCCAGAGCAGCCTCCCCACCTCTCACCAAGGCCCTGAGCTCTGACTGTCGGCCTCCTCTGTCTCCTTTGCACACTGTCCTCTGTGACTGACCGCTCTTACAGGGTCAGGCTTCCTTGCCAATGCAGCGCTCTTCTTAGTGCCACCTGCCCCCCGTGGGGGCCAGCACCAGCCTTTTCCTCCAGTTGCAGCAGTGATATGCCACCTCTTCTAGGAAGGCCTCCCTGATTGCCAATAGGTCGCCTGCCTGGTCCCACTCTGCACCCTAACATCTCCTCTGGGCCTTCTCTCCCCCGCAAGGAATGAGGCTAGCTTGGCTGGCCACGGCCCTGTCAGCTCCGTGGAGGACTCATGGACGCCTCCCAGCTGAGCCTGCTGCTGGGTACATGTGGGCGCCCGTGCGTCTTCACTGGCGGCCTCCCTGTGAGTCACACCCACCCGGCCTCCTCTTCCCAGCCCTGAATGTCAGATTGTGTAGGTGTCCGATTCTCTGACTTGGAGAGCACCTGGGTGAAGAGGGAGCTGCTGTCCGTGGGTGGAATTTGGTTAAATCTCAGAGGGTGTCACATTTCATCCGAAGCCTGCGGAAGAAAAGGCTAGCGGGGCCATCTGGCCTGGTAGCAGGTGGACTCCAACTTGGGGAGGAGAAGTTCACTGAGACGCAGCCCTGCCTGCAAACGCTCACACTCTTTCCGGAAAGAGGCTGTCACGGCTTCTCTCTGGCTTTGACATATGCGCCAGCCCTCACTCCTAAATGTGGCTGGTAGTCTGCGTCTGCTGCCATGTGAGGAGAGCTGGGAGAGCTGAGCCAGCGCTGCTGGGAGCTACGGGCAGCAGAAGAATCCAGGGTGGCCGGCGGGCCCTAGCGGGCTTTGCACGTGCCCCTGGGGCGCAGACCTGGGCTTGGGGCTCAGGAGAGTTTGTGTCCCTCGGGGAGGGTCAGGGTCTTGTGAGGCTTTGCTGTGCCTGTCGTGAGGAGCCAAGAGGCCTGCCCCTCTTGGCCAGCCTGTGGCCAGACTCTGGAGCAGAACTGAGTTCAAATCCCCCCCCCCCCTCCGCCATGCCGTCTGGGGGTGGCGACTGAACCTTGCTGGGCTTATTTCCCCGCCCGTCCACGGGCATAGCGACAGTGTCGACTTCTTTGTGCTGAGGAGAGGGTGTGGTGAGCTAATCTGTGTAAAGTTCGTGGGCTTCCTGCTCTGTGCAAAGCGTCGGGTAATTTCTAGAGTAACGTCCTGCGAAAGCTTCTCCGTGCCCGGCCTGGCAGCCACACCGGACTAGCAGTTCTAAAGGGGTATCGGCAGCTGCCTGCCTCGGGGTCACGGGGTGGTGCTAAGTATTTCACGAGGGAGGAGGCAGGGACTCCCCACAACTCAGAGCCGAGGGCACAGCCGGGCTGGCGAGGCAGGGCCGGGGAGGGTGGCAGGATGCTCGGATGTGGCGAACGACCACTCTTTGGGCCCAGGATGTGGGACTGTCATCGCCGAAATGGGGACACTCACAGACGAGAACCATTGTCCCCTGTACCCAAGGCCCCAGGAGGCCTGAGCCTTCTTCTACCCACAGGCCCAGAAATAGGTCTGTGCTGTGGCAGCCGGCGGGCCAGCGGTGCATGCGGCGGGATGTCAGCCTGCCTGGGGCCTTGGTACAGATGCCGGGGCCCAGGCAGGGCGAGCCCCAGGCTCCCGAGCTAGGAGATCTGCACCCTTAGCGTGCGCACCCCGGGATTCTGCTGCTCCCTCACACTTGATTGATGATTCGGCTGTCAGCTCCCGGGAGGGGAGACCTGGCGTCTTGTTCGGTGTCCAGGGCCAGGACATAGTATGTGCTCAGTGTCTGCTAGAACAGGCCGCCTCCGGCGTGGACTGAAGTCGAAGCTTCGTTCTTTTGTTGGCTGGGTGATCGGCGCTAAGTCCTGCGACCACGCCGAGATGCGGTTCTTCTGCACAGGCGTGTGGTAGCTAAAGCCCCACACTCAAAGCAGTGAGCCCCAGCGCCTGGGGTGGACAGCGGGCTCAGGCTGCCCTCGGGTGGGGCACACGGTGTGGCTGGACACGCGCCGGTTCACGGCGACGCCCACCCCACACTCAGGTCAGGTTGCGCTGCCGTGATTTCAAAAAGAACTGGCCGCCGCTCTTGCTGTGGCTGCTCTTCGGGATAATTCTGTTCCCTTTGATTCAGTCAACAATCGCTGAGCCACCGCCCGGCCCGGCCCGTCCAGGATGAGAGAGAAATGCCTTCAGGGGCGCGCGTGAGCACGCGGTGGTGATGGCGCCTTGCCATCCACTCTGGGGTGCCTGAGGGGCTAGCCCAGCTAGAGCCAGGAGGTGAAGCGCTGACATCTGGGCGGCAGCTCTGTGGGTGCCTGTGGCCAGAGGAATCAGGAGCACCGCAGTGTGGCCGGAAATGGAGCCTCCATCCTCACAGAGGGCGGGGAGAGACCGAGAGAGAGGCGGGTGTTGGGGGGGCATTTTGGTGAGCGGGGGCCCCACTTGCAGGCTTGTGCGGGCAGCTACCGGACAGCGGGGCCTCCTGAGCCCTGCCCCGTCACGCACAGGGCCTCCGCCACACGTGGCTCACGACGGCGCCTCTTCTCCGAGCTGCACCTTTGGAGCAGCTCCGGGAAGGCACTGTGCACGTGGAGAGGCGAGGCGCCTCCGACAGCCCTGGCCCAGCTGAGGGTCACGTCTGAGGCCTCAGCGTCTTTCCCGCGAGGCACGGCTTAGTGGGGGCCGGCTGCCACCTCGGCGGGACTTAAAGGTGGGACTCGGGGTGACAGGTCAGGAAGGACTATGTATTTCCACGATGCTCCTGCAAGCCCTCAGGCCCATCCCGGACGAAGGGCCCCACAGCTGTGGGCAAACCAGACCCGCCCGTGTCCCCGTGAGCACTGGGGCGAGTGGCTCGGTGCTCGCTGCAGGGCTCCGACGTCATTTTACAGTAGACGTGGGTGAAACTGTCACGCTGAGCGCCTTAAACTTACACGGTGCCGTGTGGCAACTATTTCTCAGTAAACCTGGGGAAAGACTCCCTTGAAATCTCACATCCTGCACTGCCTCTGGCCCCGGTCTCTGCAAGGTCGTGGCCCTAAACCTCCTGAAAACCTGCGAGCCTCATGCTAGGCTGGTGTACAACGGAGAGAAAAGAAGAGCGTGGCGCCAACTACCGTTTCCCCCCAGCCGCCCTTTGTCACATCTGTGGGATGCTGAGAGGCCACTAGGTTTAATGGGAATCTCTGGAGTTTAGATCTTGAGGGTTTTTTTAATTAAAAAAAAAAGAGAGAGAGAGAAGAAGTGATAGGTTTATTACTGGAAGAGAACTTCATGATATATTTTTGAGCAAAGAAAGCCAGATACAAAAGAATAGCATCCTATTTTTGGATGGTGATCATACAAGAGACGACTTTCATTCAACCCCCGCAGTGCCGTTCTCTGTGTGATCTTACACAACTTAACTTTGCTGAGTCTGTTTTCCAAACTGTAGCATGGGGATAACGACAGCCAGCACCCCATTGGCTGTGGCAGGAGAAGGGAAGAACTCCGGGTACTGCACGGAGCCGCAGAGCAGCACGGTTGAGACTCTCGGCAACGGAGCTATGATTGCGACATTGCGGAGAAGAAATTCGGGTGGGCAGACACCAGACAGCAATGCGGCCTCTCTCCCCGAGACGGGATCACGAACGATCGTAGCAGAACTTCCGCATGCCTGCATCTCCTAACTTGCCCTGTGACATCAACATCTTGTACAAAAATAAAGTCAGCCTTGATGACTGTCCTGCTCCCATCTGGGCCCAGCATATGGCACGTGCACGGTAAATGTTTCGAGAACAACTGGACAAACATTCATCTGCTCGGGTGATATCATTTGGGAGATTTCATTCAAACCCAAATGCAGTTCTTTAACTTGCCACCGATGACCACACTTGAAGTTTTATAATCAAGCGGGCCCCTAAATTCTCTCCGTGTGGTTTCATAAATCACCACATCGGGTCCTCTTCCATGATAGATCACATTTTTAGAAATAAGGCTCATTGATAGCAGGTGTAGGCGTGGGGATGCTTTGAGATGCAGGTTGCATATTTCAACGCGGCTGCTTTAAGCAAAATAAAACAAACTGAAAAAGATTCAGCTCGGCTCTTACAGACGAGCATCCCCGGGGGCTGCCTTTGGAGGGGCCCTCAGGAATTGGTTGTGCTTCTCTCTGTACAGCCGATGAGATGGCCACGGCTGGGCCCCTGGGGAGTGGACTGAGCATGTTTACTCTGGATGGGGCAGAGTGTGGACCACAGATACCCTGCGAACCAGCAGGCCCCTGGCTCCTGGTGGGGGGCTCTCCACCGTGCTGCCGGCCTCCCCCGCAGAACGAAGTGTCCCAATCACAAGACGTGATGGCTTCGCTGACAGAGCTGCGCTGCCATCCGGATTCCAGAGCCTTCTGGATTATGAGGAGAAAAGAAGGCAAACGCTGACTGTTGCCTGGTGATGTGATGGTAATGTTTGAGCCATCAGAAAATCTGCCCTTTAGTCCTTATTCTGCCGCGTGCCCACACCGCCAGGCCTGGGCTGCCCCAGGAGGTGAGGGCTGGCTCTGGGGGCTTGGAGCCTCTCTTTCCCCTGGGGGTCTGTGGCCCTGGACATCAGACACTGGCCAAACCCCCCCAGAAGTCAGAGCGGGCTCATCTGCTGGCCCCGTCCCCGAGGATGTCGGGGGTGAGCCATTCCACGGGCGCTGCCGGGGAGCCCACTGGCTGCCCCCGACACTGTTCTAGCCCCTCCCGGGCTAGTCCGGCGGGCTTTCAGATCAGTGGGGGCCAGTGTGGCTGGTCAAACGCAACCCCCTCATGCTCACACCCTGCTCCCTGGAAACTGAGTGTCGTTACCCGGCCAAGAGGAGCCAAGGCGGAGACAGCTGAGTCGAAGGTGGGGGGCTGGCGGGTGCACACAGCTAGCAACAAGAAATGGACCACACTCAGACGGACAATGGGCCGGAGCCAAGGCCCCTCTCCGGCCTCCTCAGCCAGCGAAGCCTAATTCCTTTGTTCTCCAGCCCTGGCTCTCAAACCCGCGTGGCCCCAGCACCGGTCTCATGCCCAGAGAGGATGCCCGGAGCTCTGTCCTGCCCTCACCACTGTCCATGGAGTCCTGTCTTGACCAGAGGGTCTCGGCCTTCCCGGGCTTGGGAGCACCCTGCTGGTCTCAGGTGGGAGGAGCAGCGACAGCAGCTGGTCTGCTCCCAGCTCATCCGCCCGTGCGGCTGGAGGGCGAGGTGCCCCTGGGCCTGCTCCCTTGTCTGGTGACGTGATGACAGGCCATACAGGCCAGAGAGGCACGGGGTGCCCAGCCTCAGGGATGGGGGTCTGCAGAGGCTCAAACACCCAATGGTCACTTTCGTTGGGTGACTCAGGGGCCATCGTCTTCTGTGGCCCTTTTTGTGCCGTCTCCTTCAGTAGGAAGGAAGAGTGCTCCCCTCTGTCGTGGCTGGGTACTCCCCTGCTGACGTCCAACTCCAGGACCCCAAAGCGTGACGTTGGGAGGTAAGTTCTTTGGAGAGGTGGTTAAGGTAAAATGAGGTCTTGTGGGCCAACCTCAGCTAATATGACTAAATCCTCACAGGAGGGCTTGGGGCCGTGACGACTTCCACCGAGCAAACCACGCGCGCCGTCACCAGAAGGCGGTCTGCTCTGGGTTTGAGCGACTCATTTGCAGCCCGGACAGAGTAATCCAGAAGAGTCTATTCTGCTCTGGTCAACCCATTTCCAGGAGCTGAGTAGGTCCAGGGCTCGGGTGTCCACCTCAGGGCCCTCGGGACCTCCCTTCCCTGGTCTTCTCTCCGGCTCCCAGGTCTTCATCCTCCTCTCACTCACCTCCTCCCACCCAGGGTCTAGCCTTTTCTTCCACTCAATCTCTGGTCCCTTCTCAGCGTCGTTCTCCTGGCCTGAATCCTGAGCGTGAGGGGAGGAGGAGCTGACGACTCTGCACTGCAGTCAGGCTCGAGGGTGAGTTATCCACAAGGAGCTGGGCTTGTCCCCTCACAAAGATGAGCCTTTTCTTGACAACTCTCTCATGACCCACTTCTCCTTCTCTGTGGGGTCCCTACCCTGTTCTTTGAACAAGGCCATCCGGGAAGTTTATGCTGTGTTACCAAAACAGACACCCCCACAGCTCACAGAGCACCCCGTTTGGTTCTTGTCTTGTCAGTTACAGACACCTGGGTCTGTCGTGGTCTCTGGGGCACCAAGTCGATGAGCTCCATCTCCCCTTCCTCTATGGCTCACTTAGGGGGCAGTGAGCCCAACTGATTTTTGCTTTTAAGCCAGAGGGGTGGGAAAGACAAAACCACCAGGGCCTGCTGCCCAGCAGGGGGTGTGGGGGGTGGGGGAGGGAGGGGTGGCATGCGAGGTGGGGTGGGGGGTGCCTTCCTCAGAGCCCTGCTTACTGCCCTTGGCCTGCCCGTCCATCATCCACCCGTCCATCATCCACAGCTCCGGAGTGGACTATCAGACTTAAAAGTAACAGTGATAAGTGTTTTGGGGAAGGCAGAGAGGAAGAGCTGAATCTCTGCTTTCAGTGAATCAACCACTAGCTCTGGGGCAACGGGCCGGACTCTCTGACGCAAGCAGAGCTCCCTTTTAAGGAGCAACAGTGCCCACTTTGGGGGGTGGGGGCAGAAGAGCAGGTGCGCTCGTTCATCTGCACCTTTCTCCAGGACTAAGTTTACCTGGGAAAGGAGCATGTCCCGTTGTTTAGGAAGCAGCTGCCGTGACCCCAGGCCCAGGCAAGCTCGTCAGGATTCTCTCCGTACCAGCTCTTTTAAGCGCCTCTGGCCAGAAGGGAAGTGGGAATTGGGTGAACATGCAGCCCTGCCCCAGCCTCTGTGGATCGATGCGCTGAGAATGTCCTAAAAGCCCAAGTGTACGAATCCAGCTGGGGGCTGGCACCAGCAGAACGGGAGCAGCAGCTGCCAGCAGGCCTGGCGGGGAGAGAGACCGCCAAGTGTCCCCTACCCTGGTCCCACCGCTGACCCTCAGCCCGGCCACCCGGCTCCAGGCTGGGGCCTTGACCTCACACCTCTGACCAGCTCGCAGGAAGCCAGGGTATGGGGCTGCCCCTTTCGGGGCCTCCTAAGTGCCAGGCCCGGAGTCTAGCGCATTGGCGATGCTGCCACCAGCGCTCTTAGGCCGGCCCTCTGGGTAGGTGACCTTCTCAAGGACGAGTCAGCAGCAGGTTAGGGAGCCGAGCCACCTGTCCGGAGTCACAGAGACAGCAGAGCTGGGACCTGATCTCGGGCTGACCGCAAACGAGACGCTCTCAGCGGCCCTGTCCCGCGCTCTGCTGGCCTCAGGAATTTGCTTAAAAATTCCCACCAAGCCGTCCAAGTGCACAGGGCGATCGACGGCTGTGTGACATTGGCTCGGAGAAGTTAAGAAAACACCCCAATTTGCATAGCCAGCGAGTACTGGGGTCAGGACTTGAACCCAGGACTAAGTGGCCCCACCCCCAGAGATCCCAGCGCCCCCACATTGCCTCTTCCTGGCCAAGGAGACACCCCTATTCCCAAGTGACCTTCCACCTGGATGGCAGTTTCTTTATAACAAAGCTTTGCCCTGTTTAAAAAAAACACGACGTCTGGCACTCCAGGCTGGCGTTGAGACCCAGCCGTGTATAAATAGGCCCCTTCTCTGAAATCGCGCCGGGGCTTCTGGCGCAGCCTCTGCGGGCGAAGACGCCCGTGTTTTCCCAGGTCCCTTCAGGTCGGCGCCGATAAAAAAAGAAAGGCTTGAACTTGTCGCCGAGCTCTCGCTCCGCGTGAATCATAACAGGACTCTTCGTCAGAGACAGCCGAGTTCTCGGAACCGTAATAGAAGCTGGGGTTTGTCAGCCCTTCAGGCATCTCCGATCCCTCTTGGGGCTTGTTTGGGGCCATGTGAGGCTGCCCCCTTGCAAAAGGGGGGCTGAGCCACTGTGCCTGGCTGACCCAGCGCCAGACGCCCAGCTGCACACACAGCTGCCCAGGTCGGCCCGGAGGGGCCAGAGCGCCGCGGAGACTCTCCTGAGGGGTCTCTGCCCCTGCAGATGGTCTTGCCAAGTCAGAGACCAAACAGCCCCCGGGCCGCGGCTGCAGGTGCCAGTTGACTCACTGACTAAGCCAGCTAAGGGCCTGGGCAGCGTGACCCTCTCAGCTGTGCAGCCCCAGGCTGGGGGGGCCTCTCCTGCTCCAGCCCCTGGGCTGACCTGAGCTCGCAGAGCCCCTTTCCTGTCTGGGATGGGGACAGGGAGCACGTCCGTCCACAGCGAGCTCGGCAGGTCGGAGTGGAGCTGAGCCTTGGCCTCGGAGTGACGGGCAAGGGGAGGCCTTCTCCGCCGTCCCTAGAGCTGGCCTTCGGGGACAAAGGTCCTCTGCCCCTCTGCACCTAAGAGGACCCGAGCCCCCACTAGTGACCACTCTGTCACTAGTGAGTGGCTCTGTGGGTGAGCCGGGGTGTGGCAAGGCCTTGCTGGGCCCTCTGCAGATGGGCAGAGCTTTCCAGGCCAGTGGGCATGTGGAGACCCCAGGATTTCGAAGGTGTGAATTTTGGGCTCCTCTCCGTCTGGGAAACAGTCCCCAAAGTGTGTTCTCACCAGAAAGATCAAAGGGATGGAGAAAACCTCAGACCTGCCCCCGACATGCAGGTGGCGCCCTGCGGGCAGGGAAGAGGGACAGGAGCGGCGCCTTGGGCAGCGGAGGGGCGAGGGCAAGGGCAAGCTCAGGGAGCGATCGGGGAGCGAGGCCCGGCCAGCGGTGAGACCTGCAGCGGGAACTTCAGTCAGGAACGTAAGCGCCCTGGTTTTCTTCTTCTTCTTTTAATTTTTCACTACTGTTTTTTATTGCGTTGTTTTTATTGAGGTGACAACGGTTTACAGCACTGTATATAATTTGGGCGTGCAGGCTCACCCTGTTCAGATGTATGGCAACACACCCTGTCCTCCATGAGACCCTCCACCTCCTCAGTGTTCTTAGCACTCTGTGGCCTGCTCACGTGTCAGCGCGTGTTTCTGTCCCCAGCATCAGGTGGCCGCTCACGTATTCATACGTGTTCATCTCGTCTCCGGTTTTCCACGCCACGGTGGGTTGATTCAGAACTATCAGGAGCTATTTCTTGGATCGTCCTCAGTCTAGAAGCTTTACACATTGTTTTGGGGAAAGTGAAGGTGTTTTAGGAGAGATAGTACAGTTTTTTTAATACCCAGTCGTTCAGGAGTTGCGTGTGTTTTACTGAATGCTTCCACCACTCATGCGGTGGCACAGACAATGGCCGGCCCCAGGGCTGGGAAACTGAAAGGGCCCCGGCACACACAGTGTTAAGAGTTGAGTTTAATCTGCAGGTCCAGTGATTTCTCAGGCCACGCCCAGTAACTCTACTTGGAGTTTGGGGCTGCGTCCCCTTCCCATGCCTTTTCCTCCCCACTGGCCTCCCAGGAGGCTGGCCCTGCCCAGGCAGAGGGGGGTGGCGCCACCCCAGAGTGCCCAGTCCAGCGGGAGAGAAGGCACAAACACACGCACCCCAACAGTAAGCGGGGCCTCGCTGGACACGCACAGTGACGGGTCAGTGAGGAAGAAGGCCCTGCAGCCAGGCTGGGGCCTGGGGCTGCCTCTCTGAGGAAGTGCTGTTTGGAGGGACCTGAGGGCGAGAGAGGTTAGCCCGGCAGGCAGAGGGCGGTGTGGGGGGAGGAAGCGCGGCGTTTTTGAGAAACAAGGAAATGGCCAGTGTGGCTGGAGGTGAAACTCCAGAGGAGAGCGGCTCCGGGGCCCAGAGCTGGAGGCCGCCAGGGCTGGCCCACTTGCCCCTCCTTCCTCTGACTCCCCTCAGTCCTGACCGTCCAGTTCCCAGAGGGCAAGGCAGGCGGCTCCTTCCCTGTGGGGGCCACAGGCCTGCAAGACCAGGCCCCTCCCTGCGGCCCCAGGTCCCTAGCTTCCTTCTCACTGGCCACGGGCCCGCCACTGTGCATCCCGGAGGACTCAGGAAAGGCCCAGGCCCAGGGGAGCACAGGCGGCAGCGGGGGGCCCACCGGTGGCAGCCTGCAGCTCCCTCCCTGCGCGCTCACACCAAAACCTGCCTGTGGCCTCCGCAGCCGTGGGCGGGGCTGTTACCGGCATGTTTACTCAGAAACTGAGTCAGACAGAGGTCACACCACCGGCCCAGGTCACACTTGTCAGCGGCGCTGGGTGAGACCTGCCTGCCTGCAGCCTCCCAGCCCTGCTTCCCGTGGCCCTGGCACTCACGCAGCCCCTACCCCACCCCGTGTCCCCCAGACCTGTGGTGTCTGCGGCTGGAGCCTCTCTGCAGACACCGCCTCGCCTGCGGCCTGTGGACAGAGCAGGCCTTTCCCTTTTCTAGATCCGTCCTCATTTCGTCTCGGGACCCCCGCTCGCCCGCTGCGACCCCTGACTCCCAGCGGGGCGGGGGGCCCGGCCGTTGCCGGGGTCACCCAGGACCTGATTGAGGTCCTTGTCCGAGCTGCGGCTCCAAGGAGGGGCTCTCTCCCTGGGGCCTCTTAGCAGGACGGCGGGGGTGTGGGTGAGGGGCCGGCTAGAGGCCCCCCGGCAGCACCGGTCTGTGTCCCTCCAGCTTCGCGTGACCACTGGACATTTGCGCAGGCGGAGCGCGTGGTCGACATTCCCTGACCGTGCGTGGCGTGGCCCCGCTGGGGTCTGAGGCGCCCGGTGCCCCCACAGCGTCCGTCTCTCTCCTCACCGCTTCATTCGCGGAGCCCCGCGAGGCCGAGGGGAGGCCGGGCCGGCTGCCCAGCGGGTCCAAGATGGCGCTGCCCGGGGCCTCTGTCCTGGTCTCCCTGGATACGTTCACGCTGGACCACGCTGCGACTCACCTGCTTTCTCCCTGTAGGCATAGTTGGGACATGACTTGGAATTTTAAAATTTTTTTGTAAGTAGACTCTATTCTCTGTGTGTTTCAACTCAGCAGAGCAACGGGACTGTGGCAGAAACACTTGTTTTAAGAAATGGGGGGTGTGTTGGGACTCGGAACCATGGGCCAAGGAAATGGGGGCGGCCCCTTTGCTTTGGTGCCAGAATTGACACACCAGGTTAGAGAAGCCCCAGCTGAGCCCTGGGCAACCCCGGCCTGTTTTATCGGGGACCTCTGTTCCTGCGGCTTTTGGTTCTTTTCCTGGAACTGTCCTCAGGAGCAAGGCGGAAACTCCCTTGCTCTCCTTCCCTGCCGGAAGATTTCTAGGTCTCTGATCTCAAACAAGATTTTGGTTTTTGAAGAAGGGACAGTTTCTCAGAGCACATTTTGTGACCAAGGTGGGCGACGACTCTTGGTGAGGGGCTGGGTCCTCCGGGGTCCCTGGGGGAGGGCTGTTTTATCCACCTTTCCTCCGAACCTGAGCTCAGTGCCTGGGAGGCCGCAGCAGGGGCTCAGGAGAGAGTGGAGCTGAAGTTTGCCAAGAGCTGGAGTGAGGGAAGGGAGCCGAAGCCTGGGGATCATCCTAACTTGAGAAAATGTGATGGAACACCCTGGCAGAGCGCCTGTCCCCGGGTGTCCTTGAGGACAGTCATGTCACCGGCACGGATTCTATCCAGGAGGAGTGGATGCCGGCTGTGGCCTTTGGTGTGGTCCCCCAAAAACGCCCCAGTAGTTCCTCCCCATTCATGCTCCGGGAATCTCACTCCCCAGAGGCAACTCCAAGGCATGGTGTTGGGTTTGGAAAGTTCTCCTGTCCTTACAGCAAACATCTTTACCAGCTGGTGAATCTCCTTCCAGTACCCACGGAGGTGTGGGATGTGGGCCTGCACGCGCTGGGTTTGTGGAGGGCTGGAGGTGGTTTCTGCGCGTCTCCATTTTAAAAACAGAGAGCACAGCCCGTTGCTGCTCTAAATGTATCACAGCACATGGAGAACCAGGTTGGGGCCAAGCGATCTGAGTAGTGGGGCTCTGGAGGAAATCCCAAAGCAGGAACACCAAAGGTAAGTTGACAAAAATAACACAGCGAGCACATTTTTTACGGAAAATATGCCTTCGGATGTGTGGATTTTTGTGAATGCATTTCCCCCTCTTTTGAAATGTCCTGGGAATTTGGTAGATTTGAGTTGGCATTCCAGTGGGAGACGGAGCTTATATTCCAGTACAGGAGATCCACACTAAACTAATCCAGGAGAATGTCAACACGTGGGATAAACGACCCTTTTGATTCAGAGAGTGTGGTACTTCAGAGGCCGGAAGGAGAAGAGTAATCAGGGAGGTCCTCTCTGAGGAGGTGAGCTGAGACCGGAGATCGTGCAAAGGCCCTGAGGCAGCAGCTTGGAGTGCCTGAGAAGCTGCAGGGAACACAGGAGACCAGTGACCAGGAGACCCTAAGAGGTGAGTCAAAGAGGCAGGCAGGGTACGATCCCCTTGGGGCATGCAGATAACCAGAAATCCCAGAACAGGAGTCTGCCTTTCATCTAAAGGGAGTGACTTGTTTTCACTCGGTTTCAAACTGCCTCTGTAGAGAATGAGCTGGAGAAGGAAAGGGCTGGAGCAGGGAGATCAGTGATTGTGATTGTCCAGGCAAGAGGGCATGAGAGTTTGGAGCAGGGGCTGTGCAGTGGGAAGTAAATGCATTCAAGATCTCTTTCCCAGGTGGGACCTGGGAGTGATGCTGAGTGTGTGTGTGTGTGTGTGTGTGTGTGTGTGTAAGAGAGAGAGAGAGAGATCTCAGTGCAGGTCACGGCCAGGATTTGCAGCGTAGGTGCTGGTGCTATTTATAGAAATAGAGAGACAGGGCAAGAATACTTCTGGTAGGCAGAGGGGGCAGCAAAGTGAGAATGTCTTTTTGGTCCATTTCACTTTGAAATGACTTTTGACGCCCAGCGAAAGGTCCGGTAGGCAGTGGAGACGTACATTTAGAGTTTCAAGGACAAGTCTGTCTGAGATGTAAATTTCAAAGTAATCCACACGGAGCTATATTTAAAGCCAAGGGAGCTGACATTGGAAGGTGGCTGTATTTTCCAGTTTTTAAACATCTTGATTGCAAAGTGTCTGAGTGATAAGAAAAAGAACTTAAAGAGAGAGAGGAAGGGGGAGCGCGCTAGCACGATTCCAATTTTATCTACGAGGAGACAAGGTTTTGGCTTCTGCTAGCACTTCTTGAGCTGGTCCCAGAGATGGCAGTTTCTTGAGACACAGGACACGCACACCACCTGCTGGGCACTTCTGAGCATTTTCCATCGTGCCCTTTGGGGCAGAAGTTTTCACTTCAGCCATACGAGGCTGCCCTGGGAATTCCAAAGAAGCAAGGATCCGGGGTGGGGGGAGAGGGGGCCCCTCCCTGGTGGTGCAAGGGGCTAAGCCTCAGCACTATGAAGCTATTGGCAGCTACTGCAGCACAAGTTCGATCCCCGGCCAGGGAGCTTCCCACAGGGCACAGCAGACCCCTCCTGTCTCCCTGCTGCTCCCCTCAGCAGTGGATTTCTGTCAGTCTGCTTGTTCTGCTCCCCACTCTGTCTCTGGTGAATCCTCTCACGCCTCTGGCCGGCACAACAGCTCTTGTATGCATAAATAAATAAATCTTTAAAAAAGAAAAAGAAAAGAAAGAAGGGCCCAGTTGTTGATCCTGCTGGCTGATAGCTTCCCAGCGGGGAGCTCACACCTGACATGGGTGCATGAAGAGGGAGAGCAGCAGAGCCGGGATCCCAGAGCAAAGGGCCAGCCGCACCTCCAGGCTCCCGAGCGACTTGTCCATGAAAGGCTGTGATGAAGGACCCGCCTGAGACGCCGCTGCGCATGCGGCAGCCGCAGTCAGGCTGTGTGCTGAGCGCGTGAAATGTGACTAGGGGACTGGCTTACAATTCTGAATAAGGTTAAGTCTAAACAGCCACCTGCAGCTGGTCGTGACCTTCTGGACATTGCCGTTCTAGAGACTCAATTTCCCCAAAGCAGATCACAATCCTAAAACCAACAAGGCGCTGTGCCAGCTAAATGGGATCTTGGGGGCCAGCTAGCACCCAGCAGCAGCTTCTAACAGGTAGTTACATATATATATATATATATTTTTTTTTATTTATTTATGTATACAAGCTGGGGTGTAGGCCAGAGGTGTTGGGGGTGAGAGGACTCACCAGAGACAGAGTGGGGAGCAGAACAGGTGGATCCACCGAAATCCACTGCTGAGGGGAGCAGTGGGGAGACAGGAGGGGTCTGCTGCGCCCTGTGGGAAGCTCCCTGGCCGGGGATCGAACTCGTGCTGCAGTGGCTCTGGACAGCTTCCTAGTGCTGTGCTTAACCCCTGCGCCACCAGGGAGGCCCCCTAACAGGGAGTTATAATGTGTGTTTGGGGACACGCCCCGGTGGAATGGACAGAACATTCCGCCCCCCACCATCACTTGACTTTTCATTAATCTCCCGCTGTGGATCCAGAAGGGAGACGGGGAATATTCATTAGCAGCGCGAGGCTGTCTCTCTTGAAAACATTCTGTTGGGTATGAATCAGTCAACGTGGTGTTTTGGGTTCTCTCCCCCTCTCTCTGAGACAGAAGACGGTACCAGCTTATGGTAAGACATGATCCCAGTCAATGAATAATCGAAGGCAAAGCCAAGCAGATGATAAACCCTGGCCCCCAGCCCGCGAAGCCACCCACTGAGCAAAGCTGAATAAATCTGTTCGGGCTTAGCAGATTTCTCGGGGTAATTGGTTGCCGTTTCTCAGACTCTTTGCTGGGTGAACTTTAGCCGGGCCGACTCCAAGCTAATGAAACCCAGAGCGAAGGAAGTTCTGACGTCGGTTTAGGTTTCAGGGAAGGGGCCGGAGCATTAGCCGCGGCAGTGCTGGGAGCAAAATAAGTTGTTCCCATCCCTGGATCCCGGGTGCGGGCAGCATCCGGGCGCCTGTTGTTCCCGCGGTGCAGGTGACTTTGAGGGAACATCGCAGCCGGCCTTGCGCGCACACGGAGCTGTGCGGAGAGCAGTGTGGGCACGTCGGGGCGCGCGGCCGGGTGAAGACTCCCGCACGTGGCCAGTGCGCGGGCGCAGAGCCGGCGGGCTGGGCCTGAGCCTGCGTGACGTTGCGTGGCTCCGCGTGGCCTAGCAGGCCCGTCACAGCATCCCCGGGCCTCTGTGTTCTGGTCAGTGCGTGGACACGAGGCTGTCGCTTCCTCCGCCGGGTGGGATGGCTGGGGCTGTCGGGATGATGGCGGGGCGAGCCAGTTGCTACCGCGGTCGCCCGCCTCTTGAGGGAGCAAACACTCACGCAGGTCTCGTGCTCCCTCCGCCCTGGCTTGTAGTGTGCCCGCAGCATCCTTCCAAGCGCGCGCCGGAAGCCCCGGCACCGCAGCATGGGGCGTGTGGAGTCTAGAGACAGCTAAGGCGAGGCCGCCAGGATGGCCCCGGTCCAGTGGGGTGGCGCGGGCGTCCGTGTGAGACGGGAGGTGTAGACACCCAGGGGCCGGGGAGAGGCCGGACAGCCGCCTGGCCGCCGAGGACCAGGCCGGGGGTATCCTCCCCGCAGCCCCATCCCAGGCCTCTGCCGGGGCGCAAGGAGGCGCGCTTCTGGGGCATGGCTGCAGCAGCCACTCTGCCATCTCTGCAGCAGGTGTTTTATCCTGTGCTTTCCAGACGGGCAGGAAATCCCAGCAGAATCCCTGCGCTCCCCAAGGTCCATTCTGGCGAGCGCACAGTTGAGAGAACGCCCCTGAGCAGAGCCCCGAGGGAATGGAGTCCCCGCATGGCGGATGCAGGGGGTCCCAGCTTTCCAACCACAACTCCGTGTATGCTTTATGGAGGTTCCAGCGCTGCCCAGAGCTCAGCCGCGCGGCCCCTGGCCCCCACCGCGCTCAGGAATGCCAGGGCTGTGGAACCACCCACGATGTGGTGGGCCCACCAGGAGGGGGCGCTGCTGGGAGACTGTCTCCTGGTCAGCGGGCTTGGGGATTGGCGGCACGCCTGCCCGGCTCCCTGCAGGCCACGCGTGCTGGGGTGGACAGTCCCCTGCGGGCGACTGGAAGACACGAGCCTTAAAGGCTGACCCTCTTGTTGCAGCAGCTCAGGACAGCACTGAGGGGCGCTCGTGGCCCTCGAGCGGCCAGTGGCACTGGCTGGACTTTGTGCGGGTCCCTGTTGGAAACCTGTGTGGATGCAAATTCCAAGGCTTCCCAAGGCCTCCAGAGTGGGCCGGGCGAGCAGCAGGCCTGCAGGGATGACACAGGGTTTTATTTATTTATTCTGCAGGTCTCGGTCTTGCTTTGAAATACCGATCGCAGAAACTTTATAAGCATATTATTGGGGGGGGGAGGTAGATTGTGTCATTTTCTGTTAAGGGAGCACTGGTTTACAACACCGGGTATGATTCAGGGGTGCAAGGTCACACCTCGTCTGTGATACCATGCCTGCACCCACCCCAAAGCCCCCAAATACTTTCTGTCCCCTGGACCGCCCACCCCCTCCCACACACACTACCCCCCCGAGGGTCTGGATTCTGTAGTCAGACTTCCAGGATTGATTTGGTTCAGTTTGTTTTTTCTTAAGATTTATTTATTTATGCATGCAAGAGTTGGGGTGTAGGAGAGAGATGCGGGGGTGGTTGTGGTGAGAGGACTCCCCAGAGACAGAGTGGGGAGCAGAACAGGCGGATCCACTGAAATCACTGCTGAGGGGAGCAGCGGGGAGACAGGAGGGGTCGGCTGCGCCCTGTGGGAAACTCCCTGGCCGGGGATCGAACTCTTGCTGCAGCGGCTGGGGACAGCTTCACAGTGCTGAGACTTAACCCCTGCGCCACCGGGGAGGCCCCTGATTTGGTTCAGTTTTGTCTGTTCTTTTGTTTCTTTGTGAATTTGATCTCGGCGGCCATCATGGCAGTGAGCTTCTGCTTCTGCTTGTCCTTTCTCTTCAGGGAGGGGCTTAAGTAGCCTGTCGGGCGAGTTTGCGGAGGGGCTTCCCGAGGGCCTTGAAGGAAGTCCAGCTCAGACCAGCTGCTGGCCGCCGCCGAGCTGCCCTCTTCCCGCGGAGTCGCTGGGGACGGCAGCTAGGGCGCTGTCCTCTCATTGCTTTGGAGCAGTTTGGGTCATTGCCTGCTCTTATTTTCCAGCCCTCAGCATCTGGCCAAAGACAGGGCAGGAGCATCTTCCCTGGGCGTCCTGGCACTGAGCGAGGGTGCGCGAGGGCCAGCAGGGAGCCTGCGGAGCTCGGGGACTTCTCCGGGAGGACGAGGCCCAAGCCGCCCCATCGCCCCGCCCGGCCCCTCACCCCTGGCTCGCCACGGCGCCCCTCCGCTTTCTCCCGGGGTGGTGCGGCCTTTCCCGGCGGCTCCCCAGAGCATCTCCGGACTTGCCGCGCACACAGGAGAGGGCCCCGTATGCCAAGAGCCGAGAGCGCAGCCCCCCTCGATGCCCTCACAGCACAGGCGCGGCCCTCGGTGAAGACTTGAGGGCCTCCAATAGGGCGGGGTCCCCATGGCAACTGCTCCAGGCGGAGCGTGCGCGGCTGGGACGCTCTGGGGCCTGATGTTCTCATCATCTGAAAGGGGAGGTGTCTGGCTCTTTGCTTCACGTCCAGTTGGGGGCCATCTGGGGCTTCCTGCAGGAGGCCACGAGGGGCTCCAGAGGCAGCAGCCTCCGCAGACTCCCACGACCCGCTGGGGAGAGGCACCGGGGACAAGGTTTCCACATACTGTTTAGAAATACGCAGCTGAGAAGTGTGGAAACAAGCTGTCCTGGTTTACTCAGCTCTCTCGTTTAGCGCCGCCGTTACCACCATCTGCTGAATGTAGAAGTTGTTTAAAAATGAGTCACCTGGCACCGCAACCGGCTCCCTGCGGAAGCTCCCGCAGCCTGTCTCGGTACCAACGGGAAGTCTCTGCTGCGCCAAAGTTCTAAGATGCCCAAGAGGCCACCAGCCCCTCTCCACCGGGGAGGGGGGCGGGGGGTCATTTATCCTCTGCTACAAGGCCCCCCACCCCCTTGCTTGGTGATATATTATAGTTTGAAATCAGGGAGCGCAATGCCTCCACTTCGGTTCTTTTTATCAGGATTGCGTTATCTATTTGGGGTCTTTCGTAGTTTCAAAGAAATTTTATGATTTTTTTTGTTCTATTTCTGTAAAGAAATAGATTGAAGAAATAGGTTGAAAGAAATAGAAATTGAAAGAAATAGATTGCCATTGGGATTTTCGATAGGGATTGTATCGAATCTGTATATTCTTTAGATGAAATTTTTAACAATGTTAATTCTTTCGATTTGTAAGCATGGGATAACTTTCCATTTCGTTGTGTCTTCTATTTATTTTAAAAAGTCCTATGGTTTTCGTTGTACAGGTTTTCTATCTCCTTGGTTAAATTTATTTCTAGGTGTTTCTCCTTATTTGGGTGCAATTGTAAATGGTATTGTTTTCTTAATTTCTTTTTTTTTTAAAGATTTATTTATTTGTGCATACAAGAGCTGGGTTGTAGGCTGGGGATGGGGGGCTGAGAAGATTCGCCAGAGACAGTGGGGAGCAGAACAGACAGATTCAGTGAAATACACTGCTGAGGGAAGCAGCGGGGAGACAGGAGAGGTCTGCTGCACCATGTGGGAAGCTCCCTGGCCAGGGATCAAAACTTGTGCTGCAGTGGCTGCTGACAGCTTCACAGTGCTGAGACTTAACCCTTTGTGCCACCAGGGAGGCCCCTAATTTCTCTTTCTGATGGTTTGCTGTGTATAGAAATGCACCTTATTTTAGCATATTGATTTTGTAGCCTGCAGCTTTTCTGCATTTATTTCTAATACTTTCTGTGGAGTTTTAAGGGTTTTCTGTGTACAAAATCATATCTGTAAACACTGACAGTTTTACTTCTTCCTTTCCTGTGTGAATGCCTTTTATTTCTCATTCTCAGTCTGGTTAGCATTTTTATCATGTGGAATAGAGGTTATGATAGTGGACATCCTCGTCTTGTTCATGTCTTGGAGAGAAAGCTTTCAGTTTTTCACCATTATGATGTGGGTTTGTCGTATATGGCTTTTGCTATGTTAGGGTACCTCCCTTTTATAACTCATTTTATTGAGTTGTTTTAAATCATAAATGGGTGTTGAATCTTGCCAAATGCTTTTTCTGTATCTATGGCGATGATAGTGCAATATTTTATCCTTCATTTTGTAGATGTGGTATATCATGTTTTACTGATTTGTATTGGTTGAACTCTCCTTGCATCCCATTTTATCACAGTAAATGATCCTTTTTATGTATTGTTTAATTTGGCTTGCTAAAATTTTGTTGAGGATTTTTGCATCTATGTTCATCAGAGATATCGGTCTACAGTTTTCCTTTTTTGTGATGTTTTTGTTTGGTTTTAGAATCAGGGTCATATCTTCATAAAATAAATCTTCAGTGTTTTTATAAGAATGTTTGGATGTTTTTCTCCTATTACTCTCAGTTCTGTGAATTAGAATTTAATACCCTGCTCTCAAATTGGGTTATAACTTTCCGGTTCTTCCTATTTATCACCTATTCAAGTTTTGTGAACTTTTTTTTTTAGTTCACGTAGAAAGGCTTCTTTCAACATTCCTTTTAAAGGAGACCTGCAAAACTTCAGCTTTTGTTTGTCTGGGAAAACCTTTATTTCTCTGTCATATCTGAAAGATAGCTTTGCAGGATAGAATGTTCTCGACTGATAGTTTTGATCTTTGAGTATTTTGAATATGTTGTTCCACTCTTTCCTGGCCTGTATAGTTTCTGCTGAGATGTCTCATGGTAGCCTGATGGAGTGTGTTTATAGGTTACATACTTCCTGTTCCCCACTCACAATACCTTTAATATTTTTTCTTTATCACTGACTTTTGAGTTTCACTGTTATGCATCTTGGTATAGGTCTCTTTGCACTTAGGTAACTATGCATCTAAGCTTCATAGATTTGCACATTCGGTTCCTTCCCAAGTCTGGAAAGTTCTCAGCTAGTATTTCTTTGAATAAGCTTTTTTCTCCCTTCTCCCTCTCTTTTCCCTGTGGGATACCCATTGTCCTTATGGCACTTTTCCTAATGGAACTGGATAGTTCTTGTAGCATTTTGTCTTTTTTTATAAACCTTATTTCTCTCTCTTTTTTCACCTTAGTAATTTCTCTGTTTCTGTCTTTGAGTTCATTCCTCCATTAGATCTCTTCTAGTACAAAAACTTTCTGTAGCACTTTTTTTTTTAAAGATTTATTTATTTATACATACAAGCTGGGGTACAGACCAGAGGTGTGGGACGGCGAGAGGGTTCACCAGAGACAGAGCGGGGAGGAGAATAGGCAGATCAGAAACACCCTGCTGAGGGGAGCAGCGGGCGAGGCAGGAGAGGTCTGCCACACCATGTGGGAATCTCCCCGGCCGGGCGTCGAACTCGCATCGCTGCTGCCGACAGCTCCACAGCGCAGCGCTTAACTGCTGCGCCACCAGGGAGGCCCTCTGTAGCATTCTTGACCTGGCCTAATTTATGATGTTCACGTGCTGAATCTCTGTTCATTTCTTATTTACAGTTTAATCTCTTTTATAAAGTACTTCTGCTCATTAATTTTATTCCTGAACTCATTGCATTGCTTTTCTTAGTTTTCTTGTGTCTCTTTGAGTTTCTTCTCAATAGCTCTTTGTCAAGGTCACACTTCCATGTTGTCACATGTTTGGTTTGGGGGTAGTTATCATACTCTATTTTTTATTTCATATATCGCAGTTTCACATGGATTGCACATTTGTCGTCTCCACCCTTTTTGTCAGCTTTCTAATAGGATGCTGTTCTTTGTATTCCCAGTAGGTGGTGCTGTGGCCTCAGTTTTTGGACTGTGTTTGCTCCTAATGTCATTAAGAGCATTACCAGTTCCAACTCGGGGTGGTGGGCTTATCTTCCATGCTCTGGCTCTACAGCCACATTGGTGGAGCTATGAGGTATATGGAGGGATCTGGTCATTGGGCAGGGGAGGAGCGTCTGACTCATCTGCACCGTCCTACAACTTCCTCTCCTCCTTGGAGTCACTGGGTTATTGAACGCTCTGGGGCAGTGGCTCTGATGCTGCAGGACGGGAAGAGGTTAGTGCTTTCTGGTGCATTCCTGGTTGAGCTCCCTCCCATGGGCTGTGCCTCTTCTCCAATGCTCTGTGACTCCGCTGGGCTGAGGGTATGAGCCTTTGTGCTGTCTCTGCCCTCCCCTCTTGGGAGCCTCTGATCAGGTTGGCTGCTCGGAAGCCTGTTTCCCCAATCCATTGTCTCTCTGTTTCAGATGCACCTTCAGACACACAGATGCATGAATCTCTCCTGGTCCTGGTGTGAGAATCAGAGAATTGTACTGCTCTATAGTTGATAAATTAGTTGAATTTTAAAGAGAATATATATATAAAGAGAAGTATCTTGTATGCCATATTGCTGGCCTCACTCCCTATGAATCAAATTTTTAAAGATTTATTTATTTATGCATACAAGCACTGGGTGTAGGCCAAAGGTGTGGGGGTGAGAGGATTCACCAGATACAGAGTGGGGAGCAGAACAGGTGGATCCATTGGAATACACTGCTGAGGGGAGCAGCGGGCGAGGCAGAGGTCTGCTGCGCCCTGTGGGTCAGCTCCCTGGCCGGGGATCAAACTCGTGCTGCAGTGGCTCAGGATAGCTTCAGAGTGCTGAGACTTAACCTGTTACACCACCAGGGAGGCCCTGAATCAAATTTTTAATGGTAAACAATCTGTGTATGACTAAACTAATAAGGACCAGGGATGTTCATTAGGTGGATAATTTTCCATGTGCGCCCGGATCCTTTTCTTCATGCGTCTCGACCTTGCTCTATATCCCTCTGTGACTTCAGCCTTCCTCGGAGGCTCCTGTTTGTTATTTTAACAGCTAAAAAATTGTTTGTTCCCTTAGTGATTGAAGAGGAATCATCCTGTGAATAAGAGTCACTTTTGCTCTTTTCTTGCAGTCTTGTGCTGCTTTCTTGGTTCATCTTCGATCAGTAATTTACGGCAGCATCCTTTAAAGCCATTTCCTCATTAAGCAAAGGTTAATTTTATTAAAACTGAAGGACAAAACGTATAAACCTGCGGAAGTAGGAACACGGTAAAATATGCTAGAAACAGAAGTCTCAGCTGGGTCCCCCAAAGTAGAGGCTAGTATAAAATCTTGCTCACTGCTACTTCAGCTGGGAATGTGGTCCTGAAGGTAGAGGGAATCAGGGAGGCCAGCAGACAGAAAAGGTTGGGAAAGCAGCACAGGATCTCCTATCAAGTTGCTCGCATACTATCTGGATAAAGGAGGCTCAAGCTTCATCCCACTGGGACTGACTGGGAAGTCCTAAGGGTTTCACTTCAGAGCTGTGCGCCTGCAGGACAACAGAGAGGCCTTAGTAGCTATTAGCTCCTGTCCCCCATTGGTCAAGCAGGGCTTCATGGGCTTTAATAAAGCTCATGATTTTCCAGCCCACGCAGAGGAGATGCCAGGTCCCAGAGCAGGATGAATGGTCGGAAGGGCAGGCTGTGTTAGCGTGGCCTACAGCTGACCCCACCCCAGGGATGGAGTCCAGTCCTTGCACCATCTGGGGTCAAAAGGGTGTTGAAATGGTGTGTAGAGGTGCCCAACATTGCAGAGAAGCGCGAAGAAGAGCATCTCAACGCCTCATTATCGTGGCACTCTCTCTGAACGCCTCCCACCCCTATTTCTAGTTGGCCATTTGGGACTGAGAAGAGTGGGTTTTCTGAATTTTTTCCTCCTTCCATCCTCCAGCCCTTCCTCCTCCCCTCCCTCCCTCCTTCCTTTTAAAAAGCCAAATGTAAATAGAAGTGGCAGTGATTGATTGCCTCACCTCGTGGAAATTCTTTCATACCGTATCGCTTGGGTTCAGTCCACACTTTGATGGCAGGATGTGCGCTCCCGATGTCCAGATAAGAGAGGAAGTAATTGTTACTACTGAAAAAAAAAAATCCAAGCAGTATAATTTCAATCCAAGGAAACTTTTGATCTTTTTGTTCCTTTTTAATCAAAAAAGAATGTCCAAGGCTTGGAACCGCTGTGTCCTTGCATGGATGATGGATATTGGTGTATGGAATTTCAAACATTTGTCATATACATGAGCTAATGACTGCTCTTCAGATGTTTATAAATGGCAGGATAATCTCTCTCTTGCAAGTCTGGACATCAAGCCACAGCAGGAGAGGGTAGTTTACTGGGATTGTCTGAGTCCCTGAAAGAGCCCTTGCATTAAATCAGGCATAACGTCTCAGGCTTTCCTGCAGGCCACCATAAGAACAGCCGAGAAAATTCACGATTCTGTTGTCTGTAGAAACGGTGGTGCTGATATCTCCACTACATTAGTCCACACGCCTCTTATGAGTGTGGAGGAAGTCCTCTGAGGCGTCCCTGACATCAGCTCTGCTTTCTTTTGAACAACCATTTGTGTGTAGGTGTGTGTGTGTGTGTGTGTGTGTGTGTGTGTGTGTATGCGTGCGCACTTGCAAAATCCATTGAAATACATTTCATTCTTTTTAAAGATTTATTTTTATTTATTTATGCATACAAGAATTGGGTGTAGGCCAGAGGTCCGGAGGTGAGGACATCACCAGAGACAGAGTGGGGAGCAGAACAGGCAGGTCTACTGAAATCCACTGCTGAGGGGAGCAGCGGGGAGACAGGAGAGGTCTGCTGCGCCCTGTAGAAAGCTCCCTGGCTGGGGATCGAACTCAGACCACAGTAGCTGCCGATAGCTTGATAGCACTGCGACTTTAACACCTGCACCACCAGGGAAGCCCCGAAAATACATAACAATTTTATATTTAAGGGGCAAAATCAATCTTGAAAAGAACTATACTTTCCTTTTTGCTTGGCCACCTATAAATTTGCTGCCAGCTGGGGCCTCCCTGGTGGCGTAGGGGTTAAGGACCCAGTGCTATCACGCTATCCCCAGCCACTGCAGCACGAGTTCGATCCCAGGCCAGGGATATTCCCACAGGGTGCAGCAGACCTCTCCTGTCTCCCCGCTGCTCCCCACAGCAGGATATTTCAGTGGATCCGCCTGTTCTGCTCCCCACTCTGTCTCTGGTGAATCCTCTGGCCTACACCCCATTTTTGTATGCATTAATAAATAAATCTTTTTTAAAAATTAAAAAAAATTGCTGCCAACCTTTGTAGAAGGCTGAATGGCATGCATTTTAGCATTCTGACACTTCGTTAGGTCTACCTCTTTTAAACTTGGTTTTGCTTACTCCATTATATTTTTGAGCCTGAAAGAAAGTCCTGCGTGTGGGGAAGCTGACACCCATCCCTACAGTCAGCGCCACTCCGCAGACAGGCCACCACCCTGGGCTATTTACCTGTGTGCACAGGTGTGGCCGTATGTGTGCTCAACACCCTGAAGTCCTTTGGTAATGGTCTAGCAACAGATGGTGCCTCTGTGCCACCCCCTCAGGTGTCCCCTCTCCTGTGGCCCCTCCCAGGCTCCCTCCCCGAACAGCCCAGCATCTAGTATCACAAGTTACTGTCCAGCGTGCAGCACGTCACCCGGGAGCTTGGAGCGTGAGCTGCCCCCATCAGCCTGGACTGAGAAGCCAGGACCCTTGGCGCTAGAGGCGCAGGAGATGCTTCGTCCCCGGCGCCCCCAGGAAGCCCGACCTGCCAGGGTGGACAAGTGCCCAGAAGACAGCTCCCAGCCTCCCTGCGGACCTCGAGATGTAGGGCTGTGAGCGGGCCTAACTCAATTTCC
Organism: Scalopus aquaticus; assembly: GCA_004024925.1. NCBI lineage: Eukaryota > Metazoa > Chordata > Mammalia > Eulipotyphla > Talpidae > Scalopus > Scalopus aquaticus. Next base: position 125,981 of record PVIJ01002149.1, on the reverse strand, counting down.
AAAACAGACACACAAAATCACCATGAAGCTGGGCCCATGAGACAATTCACATTGCTTAAACAAGCATAAGGAATTATTATTTTTATCGAATTACTCTGAGCGCTACAGAGGGTCGGTGTGACCCCGAGACAGACCATCACACTTTGCTTTTCCTGGCTTGTCCGAAGTTCAGAGTCGTGAGGTTTGGGATTGTTTCATCCCCTTCCCCCTCACAGTTTTGTTCACTGATGATATCCCACTCCCTAGAACAGGACCTGGCATACAGTAGGTGCTTAAGCAATATCTGTTGGATGAAACAACACTTTCAAAGGATTCTATTTGTTCTTCTGCTCTGGTAGAAGAAATGGGCAGACATAAGAGATGTACTTTTTACATGGATGCCTCCAGAATCCCCACCCCTTGTAACAGAAGAAATCTCTGCTGGGACTTAGAAATCAGTGGTTTCAATTTGCAACCTCTGTTCTTGATGCAAACTGTAATTTCCTGATTTATTAAGGCCCCTACAGAGTAGACAAAAAATTAGCATGTCCATTGTATTTGAGGTTGGCATCTGGGAGCAGTAGCCTTGTCCTCACCCTGGGGCCGGGGGCTCAGGGACCACATAGCTTCAGCCTCATTCCCTGGCTGCCAGGAGTCTTAGCGATTGTGCTCGTGGTGCGTTTTCCCTTTGCTTCGCTAAGCCTCACTGCACACTTCCTCAGCCATTCCCAGCTGTCTGTTTTCCCCTTTCCTTTCTGAACCCGCAACAGCCCAAGGCTCAGAGTAAAACACGCAGAGATAACTGGCACGGTGTTTAAATCCGGTTGATCTTTGCTGCATTAGGATGCTTGCGCGGCATCCAAACAAGCCAAAGGCAGCGCCTTTAAGGGCTCTCCCTGGCCGGTCTCCGGCGGGCTAGCTGTCCCCTCCATAGCTGTTCCTGAGCACTGACGATGTCCCCCAGCGTCTCACATCCAGAGGCTAACTTTCACGCAGGCAGTAACAGGGAGACGGGGCTTTGGCAAGATGGGCTTGCTTGTTGGAATGAGGCGGCATCATCCACCCTGCAATATATTCAGTGCAAAAGGCAAGTTGCCCAGCATCATTTTATGCTCATGCACATTATGTTTGCAAATGTGTGAGAAAAAATGAGTGAAAACTGTGCACACTTAGGCAGCTTACCCACATTCTCAAGGCCTTGGTGTTTACCTCTGTGAAGCCGGCATGTGAAAAGTGTCTCCCGTCTAGAAAGGGGCATGAGGGCAAAACGAAATAGTGTCTGGGAAGTATTTCACTCAGTACCCAAGAGGAGCCCTTGGCCACTTCTTCTTCTTTCCTCCTCCCCTTCTCTTGCCCCTTCCGGGGGAACTGAGGTGGGTCACCTTGGACAGAATGGCGTGGCATCTGCTGGCCATCCTAGGCACAGGGGAGCTCAAGCAGTGAGGAGACCTCAGCAGGAAGGTGCTGCTCTCAGGTTCTGAAGGAAGGAAGCCGAGCCGGGGCTGGGGCGGAGATGCCCACCTGGGTCTGGTGAGCGAGGCGAGATGTTTCCAGAGCCGGCTGAGCCTGAGAGCCACCCCCAGAACCAGCCAGCCCTTCTCATGGTGGAGCTGGTGCCCTCTGGCCCCCACTCCCCAGTCCCTGGGTCTGCTGCTTTGTGGGGAGGCGACTTAACCTCCTTTGGACCAGGACGCTTCTGCAGGACACATGCTGTCCTGGCATAATCACTGACAGCGCCCCTTTACCCTAGGAGGGTCCCGCTTTGGATGATAAACACCTTCCTCCTTCCCAGAAAAGAATAGGGGTTAGGTGTTAGTGATTGGTGTCCCCCAATGCCAAAGTCCTAATCTCCAGTACCCTCCAGGTGGCCTGATTGGGAGTAAGGTGTCACTTGGTGGAGTAACTGAGTTAAGATTCAAGGTGAGGGGCGGGCCCTCAGGCAAGGGGGCCTTGGGCTCAGACACACAAAAGGAGGCTGCAGTGAAGATGAAGGTGGACATGGGTGACACTCCTACGCACCGTCGGCCACCGGACATCCGGAAGTGTAGGGGGAGGGCGTGGGGGTGATGTCGTTTTAGGGTCGATGAGTTTGAGAGCAGAGCAGTGGCCTTGGGTTCACCCTGGGAAAGGTCTCCCCAGATCTCCCTTCGGCGGCTCGCGGCAAGTTTCTCCACGAGACGGAGACTCAGTGATACTTAAAGAACAGGTGTATTAGGGCAAGGAAGTAAAGGGCACTTGCACAGACACAAGCGGGCAGAAAGAGCTGCCCCGCTGAGGGGCAGGTTTGCTAAGAGGCCTGCGGGGTGCAGGCCCTGGGCAGACAGGCAGCCGCTGCCCTGCAGAGGGACAGAGCTGGTAAAGGAAAGCACCTGCATAGGCACAGGTGGGCAGAGAGATGGCTGCCCCGAGTTCTTGCCCGGATGGCCCTGATACAGCCCTCTTTCAGTGGGGAGGGGTTCGTCTTCGAGGAGGGCCGTCTGTTTGCTGGCTGGCTAGAGTTAGGAAAGAGACCAGAGATTCTAGATGGGCTCAATCTCCATGTCTTTGGCCCTAGACTGCCGTCTAGCTCCTCCCTGTGTTTTGTAATTTAGGAGCTGGCACCCAGGGATTATGCTAATGGTTATGTTGATTCTGTCTACCCCCAGCTCCTTGTGTGGGTCCTTATTTTTAAGTCATATCTCCTCCATCGGGGACTCAGAACAGCGCCCCCCTCTCTTCCTGCACCCGAGCTCCTCTCCCAGCCGCCAGCCTGTGCGGGAACCCACGCCTGTGGGTTAGGCACCCCAGCCTGCGGTCCTTGGGGCAGACCTAGCGGACACTCCAGCCCCTCCTGCCCTGGTCGCTCCGGAAGGGCCCATCTGCAGCTGGTGGGGGTGGGGGTGGGGGCAGGAGAACATTTTTGTTCTTTCAGTTCTGAAATGCGTTTGTGCTTTTTTCAGTTTCTTAGCCGGCAGTAGGTGCAGGGAGTTTGAGCAGGATGTTTTGTTCCCCAAGAGTGAGGAGCAAGGGGGAGGAGCACGGAGCTGCGGGCCGCCCAGGGGCCTGCTGGCGTCTCTGCGCAGGGTTGGGCGCAGGTCCGGAGAGGGCTTCCGAGAGCAGACCCGCGAGTGCGGATCCGCTTTCTGCTTCCCCCGCGCGGGCCCAGACGGCTGCAGACGCTCCTGGGGCCGCGGCCCCGCCTGCGCGCGGTGGGGAATCCGGAGCTCTTCAGCTGGGGACATTTTTGCGCCCGCCCCCCTCCCGGCCCCCGCCCCCAGCCCCGGGCTCTCTGCCAGCGCCTGTGCATGCTTCGGGTTGCCGCACCTGGGCGCCGAGGCCAGGAGCCCTCCGGGTACACCCCCGGCCTTCCACGAGGAGCTTCCAAAGAGCGCGAGGGCAGGTGGGCAGAGGCGGGCTCTCCGGGGGCCTCCGGGGAGCATGGTCCGCGGGCCTGCCCGTACCCCTTGTCCAGGAGCTCAGAAGAGGGAGCTGCCCCACGAGGCGCCGGAGTCCCCCGCCCGAGAAGCCGCAGCCGCGAGCGCGCGCCCCCGGGGCTGCGGGGCGCCGCCGGAGCACCCCGTGGACCGCGCAGGAGGGGAGCGGTGGTCCCAGCGGCAGGAGGGGGCGCACCTGCTTCCTGCCTTCGGAATTCTGCCTCCGTTCGGGGCCCAGCCCCGGGGCGTCCCAGGAGCAGCCTCCAGAAGCAGCGGCCGAAGACGGGCAGGTGGCCCGAGTGCGCAGGGAGCAGCTTCCTCGCGAGGCACTGTCTGGCGGCTGTGAAATGGGCCGGGCCCTGAGATACCCCGGCCAAGCCTGTTTTACAGAGGCTTTGACTAGGCTGAGTCACGCATACAGCTGGTTCCGATGGCCCAACCTCACCCCTCTCCATGACACACCCCCGGAGGCTAAACCAGGGAGGCTCTTGCCAGGGGAGGGGAGGAGAAGCCACAAGCCAGCTTGGGGGTCCAGCCAGTGGTCCGCTCCTGCGATGGCCCTCCCCGGCCTCAGCTTCTCTGGCCCCGCGGCAGCTGAGCCCGGGGCGAGCAGCCCGCCTCTCAGCCCGCCGCGGCTCCGGCTTGCCTGAGTTCTCCACTGTCCTTTGGCAAGACAGGGCCGGCACTCTGGCCCTTCCGAGTTCGGGGGCAGTGGCATCATGGCTGAGGGGCAGTGCTGGCCCCTTGCTGATGAGGTCGGTCCCCGGGCCCCGCCTCAGCCTGGTCACCAGGTGCGCGTGGAGGCTTCTGGGATGCGTCACACCCATCTCTAATGAGATGCTGCGCAAAAAAGTTGGGGAGGCTTCAGGTGACCCCGCTGGGGGCTCATTCGCTCGGAAGGGCTATCCTGAGCTAGGGAGACGTGGTCCCCGTCCTCTGGAAGGTTCCAAGTTAAAAATCTCATCCCGAGCTGTGACATTGCCTCTCTTGGCTGAAACTGGAATGTTCTGAAGCTCTGTTCCATCGAGTTTACCCTCTTGCGCAACAGCCACGTGGCCGACGCAGCTGACTCTTATCTCCTGCCCCCGTCTCAGCACCCACATTCCCAGGGCACTAGGGCTCTGGGTCTTTGCACACCACTAGGAACAGGGCTGAGCATGTGACCCGACAGTCCCCTGGACTTCTTTCTACACAAAATTCAAAGGGCAGGCACCTCGCAGGACTTTGTCCACTGTTGGACTGACTCGTGCAGAAAGTGCCTCTTCAGTTAAAACGCTGAGTAAGGTGGGGGTCCTCACGACCCTGTTTTACAGGGGAAATACTGAGCCCGGCCGCTGTGGTTCAGAAACAGCAAGTCGCATTGCAGGAACCTTAGTGCTGAGTTGGGCACTGCGGGAAGAGCTCCCTCCGGAGGCCTTCCTTTGCTCCCCATAACAGTCCTTTGAGGCAGACAGAAATATCATCTCCCTTTACAGTCGGTGGAGCCTCAGAGAGGTTAAGCAGCTTGCACTGGTCACACAGCAGACAGGTCGAGGAGCTGCTAGGTGAACATTCTAACCGTGTCGACTGCGGGTGGTATGTGTTTCCTCACCTTAGCAGTAACTTCATGTTGCTTTATTCAATCCTTATTCAAATGCTGTGGATTAGGTATTTCCATGATCCAGGCAAAGGGGTTCCTGATGTGCAGTGTTTGCCAATTTCCCTGGTGTCAATATTCCTGCTCTGGCCAATTTCAAGCTGTGCTGAGCTGACGCTGGTGACTACAGAATCGGGAGGAGACATTCAGTAGCTCTCTATGATATTATGTTGCCCGTATATGGACACAGTGCATGTAAATAACTTCAAGAACACACTAAATAGTCCACTGGAGTAGAATATTAAGAAGTGATGACTTTTGAGTGTTTATTGACTTTATTTTTAATGAAATGCATTTGGCAATCAGTTAAGTGAACAAAGGAGGCTACTGAGTCATTCTCACTACATGTTCCAACTTTTGTGTCTAAGAGAAATCTCCCCACCCCACTGATGGGCTTAAGTGTTTATGTAACGGTGTAACGGTGTAATCCCCGTAGAGAGGGGCCAGGTTCCCTGCCCCACCTAGGGAAGGGTGGAGCTGAGAAGCAGGGAAGCTTAATGGAACCGGAGAGGGAAGGCTGGAGGAGGCACGTGGAGTAGAGACACGTGAAGAGGAAGCTGCATTTGTTCCTTGGCCTTGGCCTTGCACCACGGACTTGGGGGGCGTGGACGGAGACCCTTGAAAGAGACAGAGATGCGGGTGAGAGAAACATGGGGAGGATGACAATGGTGGCCTTTGTCTTGACTCGGACTTGGATTTTTCCTCTTTTTATTCCAGCTTTGCCATCTCCTCTTGCCCCTCCCCTGCGGGCCCCACCAGAAGATGCCCTGGGCCTGGGGCAGGCTTTTAGGCCTCAGCGGCGCCGCTTTGGGTCAGCTCTATTTGGCTGGGCATTTACCACGAGGGGATGGGTAACTTTGGGTGCTTTATTTGAAAGCTATATTCTTTCTCTTCTCTCTATTGCACACCGATTCTATTAAAGTTCTTTTGATTAAAGGTCTAAGAGTATGTTTTGTCTTATGCAGCGGATGGCAGAACCCATTTACAACATGCAGGTTTGGGGGTCCTACGATGTCCCTCGTTCTGCCTGCTAACATTTATTTGATCAAAAAAGTGTAAATTGTTGAAGTGGGTGGCTCCAGAGATGGGGTTGGGTGCCAGGAGGACTCCCTTTATCTTACCACATCTCTGTGTCATTTGCTTTTTCACAGCCACCATATTGTGCTTTTACAGTTAAATTATTTACTAAAGATTTTAAAAATGGGAAACTAGAATCAGGAGATGAGAAGCGATTTTTCTATGAACTCATAGTGGTGGAATTATGATAGTGTAAAGGTTGAATTTTTTGTCTGCATGTTTGCTGACTTTCCCACAGCGTGGAAGCTTCCTGAGGGTCCACCCACGGTGTCCACGAGGTCCTGGTCCCAGCCTCCCTCGCCATGCTCTTAGCTCTGCAGAAGCCCCCAACCCGCCTGCTGCTGCTCTTTCCTCTGGGTGATCTGCAGGGGCTGCTGCCGTCCCAAAGAGCCACAAGCCGGGGGGGGGGGGTGGGGCTGACAACCGCAGGCACGGATGGTCTCGGTGTACTGGAAGTAAGAAGTTCGAGATCGAGGTGGCAGCAGGGATGGAGCCTCGAGGCTGGAGAGGGAACATGTGCTCTCTCTGTCCCCCAACTCTGCTGTTTTGCTGGCAACTTCTTGGTGGCCCTGGCTCTCAGACGCAGCACTTCCTTCTGGGACTCCCTCACCCCACGGCCTTCTGCCTGTGTCTGCTCTTCTTCTCTTGCACGGACACCAGCATTTTGGATTAGGGGTTCACCCCACTCCAGTGTGACCATTTTAACCAATGGCATCTGTGACAACCCTGTTTCCGAGCAAGCCCATATACTAGGTTCTGGGGCCACAGTGGTGTTGTGGACTGCAATCCAACCCAGGAAGTCTTCCTATAGTCCATGCTCTATGGGGCTACCAGCATGAACCCTTTTTTTTTTAAAAAATATTCATTTATGCACACAAGCTGGGATGTAGGCCAGAGGTGTGGGGTGGTGAGAGGATTCACCAGAGACAGAGTGGGGAGCAGAACAGGCAGAGCGATGGAAACACACTGCTGAGGGGAGCAGCGGGCGAGGCAGGAGAGGTCTGCTGCGCCCTGTGGGAATCTCCCTGGCAGGGGATCGAACTCATGCTGCAGTGGCTCTGGAGAGCTTCATAGTGCTGCGCTCAACCCGTTGTACCACCAGGGAGGCCCACCAGTGTGATCTCTTAAAACTATGCATTGGTTCACTCTCCTGGCTTCTTATCACACCAAGAATAAAATCCAAAATAGGGCCACTATGTTCTACTTTCTCTGGTTCTTGCCACTCTCCCAGCCACACCTCTTCGCTGCCTGATTCGCCTCCGCTAGCCCACTGCCTGTCTTTCCAGTCTTGCCCCCTGCCACCGGGGTCTTTGCTGTTCCTTCTGTCCGGCCTGTGCTTCCACCACGGGCCTGGCTCCCCTTCTCCCTTCTCCGAATGGTCGACTCTGACCAAACTACAACAGCAGCACTCTTGTCGCCTCCTATTGTTCCGTTTTACACTAAAAATAACGTTCAACATCACGGTGGCCTTCTATCCCATCAGTTCTTCATTAATCACATGTCTCCTAACCAGAGTGTCTGCACCGCAAGACACGGATTTTTTTTCCTTCAATTTGAAGGCCTTGCAGATATTGTCCAGTACTTTTTAATTAAAGTATTGGAGAGGCCACCCACTTACGTGGTTAAAAATGATAAAATCAATAAAAAAGAAAAACTAACAAGGAGCAAGCTTGAGTCTGGTCAACAGCCAAACAGACCCGGGAGGCTATGGAGGGTCAGTGCCCAGATGCCCAGCACGTGGGGGCAGGTGCGCCGGCGTCCTCTGCTAGAACACACGCAACCGCGACGGCAGCCAGCGGGATGGACACCTGGCCAGTCGCCACTGGACAAACACTCCCCCATCAGAACTGCACTGACCGAAAGCGCCATTTGCATAAGGCGGGCCTCGGCCCCGCCCCGCCCCGGGCTCTAGAGGCTGCAGAGGCGCCTTTGGCCTCCGGGGGCTTTCAGCTCCTTGAGTCTCTGTCCTCTGGACTGGAATCCTGAGCCCTGATGAAACCAAACAGAGGCCTGTGACACCGAGCTGAGGACACAAGTCAAGACATTGTAATATAAAAGGCTGCCTAGAGAAGTCGCATTACCATTCCTGCCTCTGGCACCCCGTTCCCCTGAGCCTCATGGGAAGCCCTTCTTCTTCGTCTTTCAGCAGTCACACCACGGGAATCACGTCTATGTTCTTTTTCGAAGTTCGGACAACGATATAGCTATAAACGTAGCCCGTGCTGTGCCTTGCTGTCCCCTGAAAACCTTTCCTGGACATCATTCCACATCAGCTCGGAAGCCGCTTCCTCTGCCGTTTTCACAGCTGCGTAATATTCCTTCCAGGGGACAGCTGGCGTTTATCTCATCGGCTCACGGATTAACTCTCCTAGCTTCCCGTCTTTTGCCCTGCCCAAAAGCTGAAGGGCAGGGGCTGGGCGGAGGGACCCCAGACTCCCGGAGCCGGTCTGCGCGGAGCCTGCCAGCCCGCAGGGCGCCGGCGCCGCGCGGAGGCCCCGCCAGGGGGCGCTGCGGGCGGCGGGCGGGGGCGGCGGCGGCGCGGGGCCGCTCTTGCCGTGCGCGCGCCGGCGGCGCGGGCCGGGCGTGGGGGAGGGCGTCATATGACCCGCTGGGCTTCCTGGCTCCGGCCGCCGCCGCCCGCCGTGTCCGCCGCGTCGCGCCGGCCCGAGGAGCCGTTGGGTCGGGCCGAGGCCCGCCCGCGTGGAAGCCGCCGCCGCCCGCGCCCGGCCGCCATCATGCTGGCGCTCATCTCCCGCCTGCTCGACTGGTTCCGCTCGCTCTTCTGGAAGGAGGAGATGGAGCTGACGCTCGTGGGGCTGCAGTACTCGGGCAAGACCACCTTCGTCAATGTCATCGCGGTGCGTGCCCCGCGCTGGCCTCGGGCGCGGCTTGGGGCGGCGGGCGCGGGGGGCGGCCCCGGGCCGGGCGGGCGCAGGGCAGGGCCGGCCCCCGCTCTGGGGTCTTGTTGCCCGCGCGTCGCGGCCTGAAGCGTCCCCGCGGTCGGCAGCGGCGGGGTTAACGCCTCGCGGGGTCTGGTCCCGAGGACGCTGCCCCGGCGCCGCGGGCTCCCAGGGGGCGCGGGCACGGCCCGTCGGGGCCGCGCCGGGGCCGGAGTTGTTGGCGCTGGCCCTGGGGGCGGGGGCAGCCGGTCTTTTGCCGTGGGGACAGAGCCCCGCGTGTGGAGGGGAGGAGCCGGCGTGGCTCCTGCCCCCCGGATCTGCCCGTCTGTCCCCCCAGCTCTGCTCCCGGGTGCAGGCTGCAGCGCGGCCTGTCCCCTTGTTTGTTCGTGGAGGGTCCCTGCTTGCCCCTGCTCTTGTCACAAGCGGGGGGACGCCAGGGCTCCTTACTGCGGGGCAGGGGAAGGGGCTGGGCAGGCCAGGAGAGGGTGTCAGGGAGGGAGGTGGCCCTGGGGAGCTGGAGGAGGTGTGTTTCTTCGCAGGGAGGGAGGGGCAGGGTGGGTGCCGAGAGTTGCTGCTTGGAACTTGGGGAAGGAGGCGGGAAGCCTGGGCCTGTCAGACTTCCCAGCCCGCGAGTTTCTGCGGCTCCTTCTGAGCGGTAGGGGCTCGAGCCGGTCGGGACTGAGCCGGGGGCCTGTCCTGAGGGATGGCCGGTTCTTTCACCTTGTGGGTGCTGTCGAAATCCGCGTTTACTAGGACGCTAGCTGTCTGACTGGTTTGGTTACAGGAATGATTCAAACACAGCTCCCTGTGGGAGAGAATATGGAGCTCGTGACTCTTAGTCCTCTCAGGAAAAGAACAACAGGAGTGAGTAACACGTGGAGAAAAAGATCAGCAGAAACCCAGACGTTCCTTGAGGAATGTTACATATAAGTGAAATTTTGTCCTTCATTCCTCCTTTTGGCTCGAGATGACTGTCTTTTCAACAGGTACAGTCGAGCGGGAGGTGTATCTCATGTCGCTAAGGGAAAGTTTTGGATGGAGTATCCACTGTTAGAACTTTTATAAGACATGGGAAAGGTCAGCCCGAGTGCAGCTGGTCGCTTAACTAAATTTTCTGATACTCCCTGGAGGTAAGAGTTGACTTGTAAATCCCATCCTTTTGATAAAGATTGAATTGATTTATAACGCAGGTAGTTGTATTAGTGCAGTTATTTTCTGTGTTATGTCAGGGAAGTCATCATGCTTTCGAAATCTAAAAGGTAAATCTTTGGGGAACTTCTTGCTGATTTTTTTTCTTAGGTATTCTGTAGACAGTGTTGCTTAATAAGATGAGCTGAGTGTGAACTTTGAAGTCAGGCAACTCTGGCTTTGCAATCTGGCTTTGCCACTGAGCAGCCGTACCCCCTTCAGTCCTCCTTTCTCATCTATTAGAGCGTGCTGGTAATGTTTCTTAGAGTTGCTCCAGGAGTAATGAATGGCCTGACGGGTGTTAAATGACTGGTACCCTGACCTCACGGGTGTTAAATGACTGGTACCCTGACTGCAGTGGAAGGGGCTGGGTAAACAGTCACTCTTTTTGTTATTTCTGTTTGCTAAGTTGTTTAGCGCAGAAACCATGTTTTGAAAATCATTAGAAAGCATTTAGCTGGGGTCAGGTCCTCTTGGATCTCTTGCAGTAGAGGGTTTGTGGGTTGTGCCCAGTAACCCCTTGTGTCCCGACCCTCCCTCCCCTTGCGTTATTTTGCTTAACAACAACAAAACTTCTTGGGAAGCTGTTGCACTCAAAGTGAACCGTATTATTTTAATGTTAGACAGTTGTTTTTGGCAGACAATGATGTGGATAGATTCTCTTAAGACAGAAGTGTGCACTGCAGTTGATGGGCCTTTCAGATGCTGAAAAGAGACTTTAGTAAATTTCATACCTTAAAAAGCTCCAGGCGCTAACCTAATCTGTGATTCCTAGAGAATACTCTGAGGGAGAGGACAAGGTTTAGTGATTAAAGGAGATTTGCAGACTTAGATAGAAAAGATGAGACCAGAATGGTAACTTTAACCTTATCTGTCTTGTATTTTATTTGAAATGTCTCATTTTAGGCTTAGAAATGCAGCTGTGTTGAGCTTTTTTTTTTTTTTGTCACTTTGATGATTTACATTCAACAACTTCATAGGCATGGAAGATTTCAGGGGAAGCCAGTTTTGTTATGGTAAAAGTTAACCTTTTGTAAATACCTAATTAAAATGTGACTGTCTTCTGCAAGTTAATAAAAATTTAATAGGTGCCATTTAACTGACTGGAAAGGTCTATGAAGCTGAATTACTTATATGTAAGATTTGGTCCCTCTGAAATCACTTTACCTATAGAGAAGTTCAGGTGTAAAATGCAGACTTGGATTTTTTTTTAAAAGATTTATTTATTTATGCATGTAAGAACTGGGGTGTAGGTCAGAGGTGTGGGGGTGTGAGAGGACTCACCAGGGACAGAGTGGGGAGCAGAACAGGCGGATCTACAGAAGTAGACTGCTGAGCGGGGGAGAGGGGAGACAGGAGAGGTCTGCTGTGGTATGTGGGAACTCCCTGGCCGTGGATCTAGCTTGTGCTGCAGTGGCTCTGGGTAACCTCACAGTGCTGAGACGTAACCTGTTGCGCCACCAGGGAGGCCCAGACTTGTATGGTTTTGAAAGAGAAATACTTTAGTGAGTATGTATTAGAGAAAATGTCAGAATGTAATGATGCATTTTATGTAGAGACACTTGATATATATAGTGTCTTCCTTTGTCTTAGACCCAAGAAGCACAAACAGCAATGAAATTTCTGGTTCTTCTCAGGGACTGAATTGTTGGCATTCGCCATGTTTTCCTGCTGTTATTGCACAATAAACCGTGCGCCCTGTATGTGTGTGTATGTTGAGTGATCTTTATTTTTAACTGAGACTCTTCGATGAGTAACAGGATGGCTGCTAAGAATGTCTTACAGGATACACCAAAATGCTGAATGAAGGCTGTGTTTTGTGGATTTTTGAAATGAGTGACTGCTTAAAAATGAATCTACATTTTTGTGAAGTGTAGATACTTGATAGGGTATTCCAAGGATAAGTTCCTGCAAACTTGTCTATCCAAAAGGAGGTATTTTGAAGGATTGTAGAAATCTGAACCTAGGATAATTTTTAAGAGCTTGTAGAAACTCTAGTAGAAACTTTCTGAATGTGGCTGGGAGACTTGGGCAGGCTCTGTGAAATCCCTCAGGCAGCTCGGAATGCGCAGTGGTCAAGAGAGAATTCGAACCCAGGGCCGGTCACTGTCTACTTTTCCTGTCCGCCTTGGTAGATCCAGCTGAGATTAGAACTATAGAGCTGTGAATGGGAGATCTTAGTCCTTTAAAAATCTTTGTATGTAAATATGTTCTCAAAAATATGTATGTGTGTAAATAAATACATATGTCTAAATGAACACAAATGGGGGGTGATCATCTTTGCAAAGTAGGTGTCATTTGATATGTGTGCGCATTTAGATAACACTAACAGGCACTACTGGGTTACTGAACAGTACTTACCAGCTTTAAAAATAAAAATAATCCTGTGTTTGTTCGGTGTTTATCATTTAATTATTTGGGGGTAAGAATGGCAAAAAAAACATTTTTAAAGAAAACATGCTGTGGTTCATTCAAGTTGAACAAATCTGAGATTTTACCTAGAAGCTGCCTCCCAGTGGGGCAGGTCAAGTTCAGATCCCAGGGGGTGGGGCCAAGGAGTCGGCCCGGTATGTCTCTGTGCCAGCACCCTCCTGGTGTTGTTTCCAAGCAGACCCAGAATTCTAGCAGCCAGGTGTTCTTGCTAAGAAGCTGTTACTGTGCAGCGCTGCTTTTGAAATGAGCTACAGGCTCCTGGGCAACCTGCAGCACTTCTTAAGTTTCTGAAAGATACAGTGGTAGTCACTAAACACAGATACAGGCGCACTGCACACCGTTACTTCAGTGTAACTTCTGGAAGGCGTTTTTTTCCTGATCACCACAATACTGACATGGCCCTCGTGGAACCCTGAGAAGCACAGCAGAAAGCGGAGCCACTTGTCCCCATCTGCAGCTCACGACTGTCAACATTTCGAAGCACTTTTAAAAGTTTTTTTTTTAATATTTATTTATTTATGCATGCAAGCTGGGTACAGGCCAGAGGCGTGGGGCGGTGAGAGGGCTCACCAGAGAGAGTGGGGAGCAGACCAGGCAGATAGACGGAAACACACTGCTGAGGGGAGCAGCGGGCAAGGCAGGGGAGGTCTGCCGCGCCATGTGGGATTCTCCCCGGCCAGGCGTGGAACTCGTGTCGCCACTGCAGACAGCATTTCATGACAATATCTTTCATAATGTTTGCATGCTGCTTTGCTTTCTTTTAATTATGGTATGTGCCTTTCTCTACACACCAGACTGTTTTTAAGGCCCTTGCAATATACTCTTGTTCGCCCTGACCTGTGTACAGACAGCGATTTGCCCATGTCTTTGCTCCTGGACCTGGGCGTGGCTTCCACGGTTTTGTTGCATGTCAATGTGAGCTGCACTTCCGGAAGGTGGTTCCAGGGCTGGCAGCCCTAGGCGAAGGGTGTGAGGCTATTGCTTGTCAGAGGGCCCTGTGCTTTCCAGAAGGAGGGCGCTGCCACCGAGAGGGTCCTCACAGCAGACCTCACGCGCGCCCCAGGGCAGACTTGGCTAAGCACTTTGTCTTTGGGATTTTCTGGGCAGAACTACTTAGTTTTGTTGTGAAGATGAAGTGAGCCAGCAGTATTTTTAAACTATCTTTTTAGATCATTACTGTTTGCAAGTTTAATGTTTTAAGAAGTAACTGTTTATGTTTCAGCAGCTGCTCAGACTGAGACTAGAAACATAATTCCTTTCCAAATTTTTTTTTTTTTCATTGCAGGCAGGCCATATCAGCGCAGCTCATTTCCTCTGTCACCATCTGATGGGCTTGGGGCTTCCTGGGTACTATTAGCCATTTGCATTCAGGGACTGGCATATTTCCTGCAGTTCTTACCTAGTCCCGTCCTAGTCTGGTGGGGTGCTGCTGTTTTCTGCAGGGCCAGAGGGTGGAGGCAAGTGAGAAATACTATTTTCTAAACCAGAGTCTTTGAGAGTTAGCCAGAGGGATCACTTTTTGAGGCTATGTCATAATGATTTTTAAAGTTCATAACTTGCGTATTATTCATAATTTTAAAAGTTGATTCATGTCCTTTGAGCATGGAAATAGGAAACATTAACCTGCTTGCTGAGCAGGTCAAATTTAAATGGTAATTTAAGGCATTTAGTTTTTCTAAGATGAGGTAAACCAAATGGAAATCTCTAATGGAGTAATTTGAGTTCATTTCTTTCTTCAAAGTTAAAATCACAAGTCTTACCGTCTATTGTGCTGTTTTTTTTTCCCTGAAGGTTATACTATTTCTTAAGTATTGGATCTTGCATTTGGATCAGATGTCATGGTTTTCCTAGTTTTATATACTAAAAAAGCATAATTTCCATGTCCTGAAAGGAACTTCATTTAAAAATTCAACAAAGGGCCTCCCTGGTGGCGCAGCGGTTAAGCGCTGCGCTTTGGAGCTGTCGGCAGCGGCGACACGAGTTTGACGCCCGGCCGGGGAGAATCCCACATGGCGCGGCAGACCCCTCCTGCCTCGCCCGCTGCTCCCCTCAGCAGTGTATTTCTGATCTGCCTGTTCTGCTCCCCACTCTGTCTCTGGTGAGCCCTCTCGCCGCCCCACGCCTCTGGCCTGTACCCCAGCTTGTATGTAAAAAAATATATCTTTAAAAATTCAACAAAGCCTTCGGGGTCATTTCTAAGAATGTACCATTTTTTATGATTACAGTGTGGGCAAAACAATTTCAGATATCGGGTGTCTAAGTGGTGACATTTCTGTTTCAAAACTTAGGCCTAAAAATATTTGAGGCCTTTTGTTTTAAACTGGGCTAGAAAGGTAATCATTTGCTGTGAAAACAGCAATTTGGGTGATGATTGGTAAGATACTGAAAATTTAGCTTCTTGTACCCACTTTCTAGGTAATAGTCGCTTCGCGTCCACCGGAGCCGCGCTGCTGTCCGCGTCCGCCCTGCGCCCGGGCTCTGGCTGTGGGCGTGCGCTGCTGGGCGGTTGGCGTCTGTTCAGGTGGAGCTGCCGGGTGCGAGGGCGTGCGCAGAGAGCCCGGCCGCGGGTTCTGATCCTGACTGCCTCATCTGCTCGTGCTGGTCTGGCAAGTGATTTAGCCCCTCGGTTTGTAGAGTGGAATGAAGGGAGTGTCTTCTCACGGAGCTTGTTGAGCCCGGGCGGCGTGTTGCGGGGTGGGTGGGCGGCGCGGCTGAGGTCGGCGCCCTCCTGTGCCACCCCAGCAGGGACCTCGGCCGCTCTGTCCCCTGCCCACTTCTGCATGCCTGATCCGTGCCTGGCACATACTGGGTGTGCAGATCCAGTTTGGGACGGGCAAGTATTTCTGTGTTTAAAATATAAAATTATGAAAAGAACCCTTCCGAGCCCACGCTCACACTGCAGAGATGCGGAGGCTGTCCTGGTGTGCGGCGGATTTGGGTCTGGGGTTCGCTTGGCTGTGCTGCCGCCCGCTCGAGTTAGCCTTGCTCTCATTTTTCCCCTCTGAGATGATCCCAGAAGGGCCTCCCGGGGCAGTGAAGATCAAATGAGTGAGCGCCTGCGAGGGACTCTGCGCAGCCCCGGCACCTGGAAAGCGCCCCGCGAACTGTTGGGTGCCCCCAATAGCTGTCGGCTGCGCCCATCAGCACGCATGCCCAGTTATCACTTAGCGTCTCTCGACTGTAGTTGAAGTGCAGGTGCCTGTGGTTTAGAAAGTAGCCTCTTTGCATTGCTTCATACATTTTTGAACCTGTTCCAGTTTCTTTACCATGGTGAGCGTCACTGAGAGCAGATAAGGCCGGTGGGGGAATGTGTCGGCCCCAGGACCGGCTGAGGCGCTTCCTCTCCCTTCAAGGAGCTGGACTGGTGGATAAACCTGATACACCTCTTGGTTCCTGTCTAATTACAGTGTTTGCTGTGGGAACAGGTCAGCGCAGGGAGTTGGAAATAGGAGCCGTCCGTTTCCTTGTCCCGCGGCGGGGCTGTGGGCGGGTCACCTCGCAGTCCTCCGGGGCGACGCTTGTGACAGTGAGTGACCCGCGGGGACCTTGCCGTTTGCATGAGTGGGGCTTTCTTGGGCCTGGGATTCGATAGAGCCCTCGGATCTAGAAAAGTAAATTGGTCCATCTCATAGGTCAAAGGATTCAGTAAATGTATAAAAGAGCATTGGGACATAAGATGCCAGTTACAACACATCACCCTCTTGCTGGCAGGAAAAGTGGGTGGTTGTGGTTTCCAGGTAAGAGGTGGGAAGATGGACTGACCCCGCCAGGAAGGCGGGAGGGGCGCTCGGCGGCAGCGCCCGCCTCCTGGGCTTCTGGTGCCCTGTCCCGGTGTCAGAGCCGTGCGGTGTCACTCCCGCCGCTGCCTGCGGCTGTTGTGGTTGTGAGACCTTTAGGGTCGGGAGGGGCAGTGGCCTGGCTGGCCTGCCTTCGCAGCCCTTCGGCGGGCGTGCCCGCCTGCTGCGCCGTCCCTGGAAGAGGAGCCAGGGCCCTGGCCCTGGGCGGGAGGCGGCGGGAGAGCGGCTCGCCCTCGTCTGTGCCTCGGGTTTGGCAGCGACACTACCGCCGGGCTGCCGCTGCTTCCCTGTCCCGGTGAAGCTGTTTTGTCCGGAGGGTGTTTTACTGCAAATCGCAGTCTCACGCGGTCCAGGCAGTTCTTACCAGAGGGAAGACCGGGATGGAGAGAGGCTCTTCCCCCAAGAGCTACCTGTTTTACCCACCAGCTTTTAGCTGCATTCAGTGTAGGCAGGATTTAAAAAAATTGACTTTTTTTCTTAAAAGGGAATACACAATCCAGATTTGCTTTAAACCCTAGAAAGTTGGGCCTCCCTGGTGGCGCAGTGGTTAAGTGCTGCGCTGTGAAGCTGTCGGCAGCGGTGACGCGAGTTCGACGCCCGGCCAGGGAGATTCCCACATGGCGCAGTAGACCTCTCCTGCCCCGCCCGCTGCTCCCCTCAGCAGTGTATTTCTGATCTGCCTGTTCTGCTCCCTGCTCTGGCTCTGGTGAACCCTCTCGCCGCCCCATGCCTTTGGCCTGTACCCCAGCTTGTATGTATAAATAAAAAAGAAATCTTTAAAAAAAAAAAAAAAACCCTAGAAAGTTGCAGACGTGCAAACTGGAAACCATCATCTTGGATGCCGTTTAGACCTCGCTGCTGTCAGCGCCGAGCTGTGTGCTCCGTCCGCCTGCCTTTCCGCACGGGGCGCCGGGCTGGTAGCAGGCGGTGCGGGTTCATCGCACACGGTGGAGCCCTTGGGCCCCGCGCTCAACCCAAAGGGGCGACATCTACCCTTTGAACAGTGTTAAATTAGATGATGTCAGCAGCTTTACTGAATGCTTGATGTCCATTTTCGTCGCAGCCGCTGTCGTCCACTGTCGTGTGATTGAGATGCTGGTGCCTGTGACTTCAGCTTTTGTGACTTCCGCGGGGTTCTAGAGGACACCCCTCTGCTTGCGCTTGCGCGGGCGCTCCTGCTGGCCCGTGTGCGCAGGGCCTCCCCGACAGCCTCGCCCTTGGCTCCGGCGGCCGGAGCATGTGGCTTCTGGGTCTTCAACACAGAGGCTCTCTGGCCTCGTGGGGTCTCAGCTGGGGTTTTGATCAGGTGCCGGGGAGACCTTGTAGGTCGCCCTCGACCGGGGTGGTCTCCTTTCTCCCCAGGTCAGCCCCCCGAGTGGCCCGCGTGGCTGAGGAGGCGCCGCCTGTGCCTCGGCCCGGGCGCGACGGGGCCTGTCGGGGAGGCCGGCTCGGCGTGCGGCGCGACACTCTGTGCTGTGACCGCCTGCGCCTCTGCTGCAGCACACACAGGCCGGCCAGGGGAACTTCATTTCGCGGGTGGCACAGCCCCCCTCTTCTGGGGCCGCCCCGCGGGGGGCTGCTCTCGCCGGGTAGACTCCTGGGCTCCGAGGTGAAGAGCTGAGTGGTGTGAAAGGGAGCGGAACTCACCTCTGTCTCTGCCTGGATGCTCCCGTGTGTAAGAAAGGCCGAGCTGGGCGAACCGGATTTGCAGACGCTTCCGTAGGACCGTCGCTGCTCGTGGGGGACAGTGCCCGAGTCCCGTGGCCAGGGCGGCTCAGCGGCTGGAGGTGACTCGTGTTCCTTGGTGTTTTTCGCTCTTTGGCTCCTGTCGGAGGCTGTCGGTCTGCTTCACTGTACTAGTATTACCTTTAATACCCCCGAGAGCCCCCGCTCTCAACCCAAAGGGCCGGCATCTTCCTTTTAAAAACAGTGTTAAATCAGGGCCTCCCTGGTGGCGCACTGGGTTAAGTTCAGCGCCGTGGAACTGTCGGCAGCTGTGGCGCGAGTTCGATGCCCGGCTGGGGAGATTCTCCTTACCAACACTTGTAAATGTGAATGTTTTGGGGGGACAGACTTTGGAGGGGAGCTTACATTTGCCAGTGATAATCAGCAAGACGGGTGTGCGTAGCAGGGCCGAAGTGGGCCCAAAATGCGTGTGTGTGGCGCTGTGGTGGTGGAGAACGGAGCCCAGGAACAAGGCCCTTCCGCCCGCAGCGCGTCTCCCCACCCCTCCCCGCCCTCAGGCAGCGCTGTCTGGCCCGGCCCGCCCCAGTCCTCCTTCCAGGCCGAGTCAGTCAGCCCTTGCCCCATTTTCATAGCACTTTGTTTAGAAGTGGACTGACTTGTGCTGATTATCTGTCTTCTGTCTCTGCCCCCAGACTGCAAACTTCCTTATTACTAGTGGTGCCTGCAGCCAGCTCGACCTGACTGCGTAGGTGCCCACCCCGCAATTAGTGACTTAACAGGGGAGCCGTGCAGGGTGGTGTTTAAGGCTGAGGGCTGGGCGGATCCATCCGAGCCCTGTCACCCCCTCAGAGCTCCACCCTCCCCCTTGGCGGCGTGGGCTCACGTGAGGTGGGTCAGCGCCTGCGGGCACACAGCGAGGGCACCATGCTGGGGCTGGCCATTGAGGTTGATGGGCGTTTGGGGACCGGGGCAGAAGCATGTGGACCAGTTAGTCGGGTGATGAAATGGAGACCCCCCCTCATTTGAGCCCTGAGTAGAGCGTGCTTTTGAAGGGGATGGCGGTGCCGGGCAGGGGCCATCTCGTCCTTGACGGCGGTTTCCGTGGCTGAGAGAGCAGAGCGGACGGCCAGCCCCGGCTGTGCTGGGCAGTCTGAGGCCGCCTGGGCATACGCAGCAAGCCCCTTCACTTGCCTGCGCGGGCCAGCGTGGTCCTGGGGCCCGAGGCTGCTGTTGCCCTCCGCAGCCGGGTGGAGCCGAGCCTGGTGCCTGCTCGCTTCTCGGGGAGCGCTGGCCGAGCGTGGGCTTGCTCCTGTGAGGGCCATCCGCGAGGGGCGCCGGCCTGACGTGGCAGCCGGCATCCTTGGGCGCCCGCAGAGCCTGCTGGTGGCGTCAGGGCTCTGTGGCTCAGGCCTGGGTTCGAGTCCCACAGTCCTATTTTCTGGCCTCGTCTGTGGCCTTGTGACCTGACCTCAGGCTTCCTTCTCTGTAAAACGAGGCCGGCAGAGTGAAGGGCTGTGTGCTGCCGTCACGGTCGCCTCGGCCACCGTCGGGCGTGCAGTCGCATCGCTGCAGACATTCTTGGAGTCCGGCTTCTCGCCCTGCTTTAGCTCTGGGCAGGCTCCCGCCGGGGCAGTCAGGCTGTGACGGCTGCTGAGCAAACTGGTGTGGGCACCTGGACCATGCGGCCGCTCGGGGCCTGAGCGTGCGGAGAGTGACCGGGGCGCCCGGCCGGGGTCGTGTGAAGCAGGCCGAGGCCCGGCCGGCCGGCATCCGCCTCGGTGTTCCCGCAGGGCTGCCAGGAGCCCGTCAGCTGGAAGACACCGTGCTCCGGCCTAATAAGCTGCTGCTGGGACACCAGCGGCTGTCTCCTGCCTTAAAAAGGGAACACTGCGGCGAAGGGGACCCCAGAAGTGCACGCTGGCGCTGGGTGCGGCATGGGCTGCTCGGGCAGAGGGCCCAAGGCAGGCCGGGTTTAACGATGGCCGCAGCTTGCTGCCCCCGGGCCTGACGTCGAGTGTGGGGTTAGGACGTCGTGTCTCCTCTGGAACGGCTGTCAGGAGTGTCCGCCCCGGCCCCACAGAGACAAGGACGTGGCCGCCTGTCTCACGGCCGCCCACGGAGCAAAAGGGAGTCGGCGAGAAGAGGCCGCCTGCACCTGTCACCTCTGGGGCGTGCTGTGGGGACCCGAACTCCCAGGGAGCAGGGGAGGCCCCGGGTGAGACCCTGGCCTAGTCCTGGGTGCAGCCCCGCAGTCTCTGACGTTTGTTCGGCTGTGACTCTCAGCAGCCACCGGTGGGTGTCACCCGGAGCAGTGACGCTTATGTCCTGGGTGTAGACTGAGGCAGACGCAGAAAATTGTGTCGGGCTCGTCACCAGTTAGGTTTCTTCCTGGCCCGGAAAGCTGCCGCGCCCTGTGGGAACCTCCCAGGCTGGGCATCGAGCTGGCGCCGCTGCTGCTGCTGCTGCTGCTGCTGCTGTGGACAGCTCCACAGCGACTGCTGCGCCCCCAGGGAGGCCCTGTCACCCTTTTCTAACTTACTGAGTTGTTGATTTATGATCTTTTTTCCTATGACAAACATTTAAGTCTAAATTTCCTTCTAAACACTGCTTTAGCTGCGTCCCACACATTTCAACATGTTTTTCAATTTGTTTAAAATATTTCCTTAACATTTTGCAATTTCTTCTTTGACCCTAATGGGAGTTTTCAGGCTTCTGGTTGAAATTGTGGGATTGAAAACACTTTAGTCCTCAGGAGTTGTCTCTGTAAAGGAGAATGCTCTGCTGGTATTTGCAGGCAGTGAGGACTAATAAGTTGTTTCGGAAGAGCTGAATTAGAATGACAGGCATTTAATTAGTAGTTAGAGTTCCCTGTGCCATTATCCTTTATAAAAAGTTCTTATCTAGAGAATTTTGACCGTGATACTCAGTTTTCATAGCCTGATGTCAAAATAATGAACAAGGACTCTCCCGCAGTTTTGCTCTGCTACCCCAGAAGACCTGTTTTAAATCCGTGTTACCTGTTGAGGGTGTCCTGGATTCTGACCAGTGACACAAGGCCTGGCAATACAGGTCCACTCCCAGACCCCCAAGCAGACCTGGCTGCTTGCCAGAGTACCATGAATTTGACCATGTCAAACTGCAGAGCGGAAGGCCTGGGGATGTTAACACTAAAACTTGGAGACTTGCCTTCTGGACCCTTCGTGTTCAGGTTGGTTCCAGAACCAACCACCCCGAAGTGATTGGGCGCTCCCCTGAGGGCGAGGTGGTGTGGGCTGTGAGCTGGTAGGAGGGCGTGTGACCTGAGCCTCCTCTTGCTGATGGAGTGGCTCTCTGCCTCCCAGGAAGCGCCGGCTGGTGGGGGTCAGAACCCCTCTCTGGTTGCTCTGCCTCAGGCAAGGAGGAGCAGGTGGGGCAGATACTTGAGTGATGGAGGAAGTGAGCTAGCTTGGGTCCCTGGACGGGCCACCGCGGAGAGGCCAGCTCCCTGGCTGCGGGGAGGAGGGCGTGATGAGCGCACCTCTGCACAGGCGCCACGTAGCTGGGACTGAAGCTTCCGCGCAGGGGGTGGGTGGGTGTTTGGCAGGAGCGGTTCTAGTCTCCTGTGTAGGTTGCAGATGGTCTTTAGAGGCTTAAATGCCACTGCCCACTCACCCCTGCCCGGTGACCTCACCTCTGCTTTCAGTAGCGTGTATTCGCTGTAGGGTTGTGTGTTTGCTTCCTAGTTTTCCCTTCCTTCGAGTGGCTGGTCAGCGAGTGAGTGGAGCAGAGGCCTCTGGCCTGAGTTCGCAAGCCGCGCAGCACAGAGCCGGTGTGTGTGGAGGGGCTGGGAGAACGGCCCCCCTTGCACCTGCGGCCGCGCGTGCTGAGCGCCCAGTGCGGGGCCGCGCACCCTGGCCATGCCCGTCGGCCGCGGGGCACCACGCAGCCCACAGCCCAGCGGTGGCCGGCCAGGGGAGGGCATGTGGCCTTGACCGCCGTCTGCACAACGGCCTGTCCCTGCCAGAAGCTTGCGATGCCTTCCCAACTCTGGCTTCAGTTTTTGGAAGTTAATTTTTTTGAATTAGTGTTGCAAATTATGTCGCTTTTTGGGGGGAAATATGATCTTGGAGTTTTATGACTTTGCAGAAAGTTTTTATGCTTTGATTTGCTTCAGAGAAGTAGTTTCTGAATTTATTTGAAATAATGTTCATTTTGAGAAGTTGGGCCGCTTGGGGGATAAAAGGCCTGACTTGATTATTGACCTGAAAGGAATCTGAAGTTAAAAAAACGAACAAAAAAGTCGAATGCGGGTCTCCCTGATGGCGCAGCGGGTTAAGTGCAGCACTGTGAGGCTGTCTGCAGACACTGCAGCACGAGATCGATCCCCGGCCAGGGAGCTTCCCACAGGGCGCCGCAGACCTCTCCTGCCTCCCCACTGCTCCCCTCAGCAGTGGATTTAAATGGATCCACCTGTTCTGCTCCCCACTCTGTCTCTGATGAGTCCTCTCACTCCCACACCTCTGGCCTGCACCCCAGCTCTTGTATGCATAAATAAATAAATCTTAAAAAAAAAAAAGCCAAATGCTTCTTAACTCTGCCTGGTAAGTACTGAAAGAAAATCCCTCCCTCCCCAAGCAAGCAAGCCCCAAAACCCATTAGAATTTTGAGAGATGTTAATTTTTCTCTGGTTAAAAGAGTTAATTGCCTTAAGGAATTTTCTAACGTGTGCTTTTAAACTGCCTTCCCGTGGGAAGGAAGTATGTTTGATTTTCTGATTTTAAATAGGTGTTAAAACTTTGGAGTAGATTTTGTAATGTCATTTTCAAAGCCCAGAGCCTTTTCTTTATACCAAAACTGTGAAACAGGCATTTTTCTATTGGAAGTTGTTTGTCACTTAGTGTCCTTTGGCATGTTAAAGGACAGGGCAGTCAGCATGACTTGGTCCTGACCTGGTGGCCCATCCCTGCGATGGGCGTTGCCGTGGGTGTCCCTGTGGTCAGAGTTGACCGGGGTGGTGGACAGGGCTGGTTCATCTTCTGATGCTAGAGGTTCCTCCATGTAAGACAGAATGAGGGACACTTCGTCATCCCTATTTTAGAGCTTGTCGTTAAAATGCTGTATTTGGAAACAGGGAGGTTGAGTTACGGAAACGCTGCCGGGATAAAGGTCGCGAGGACCCCTGGGCACCCTCGGCCTGGCCCTGGACCTCGTCCACTTTGTCTGCTCGTGGGCCCGTGTGTCCCCGGGGAGGCGAGTCTCAGCCCGCGCCCTTGGGTCCCACGAGCTGGATGTTGTTCCTCAGGTGGGGGTGCGCTCGCAGCTGGTTCCCTCACTGACCTCATTACACCAAAAAGGATACAGCGTGGATTTTGGTCTTTCCCGTAACGTCAGTCGCAGGGGCCTGGTGCCCCAGGCGGAGCCCAGCCTGGGGAGGAACTGCTTTGGGCTTGCGGTCTCCTCAGCCCCTCCGATCTTTTTTGGTGTTTTGTCTTTTATGAGATCGACATTTTAAAAAGCACCCTTCCCTTCTAATCAAATCTTCTCATTTTGGGCACTGTCTCCTCACGGGTGGATTGCGTATATGCGTTCTCCGCTGAAGTTCTCCGGGGAAACTGGCCCCTGCCCGCCCCGGGCTGCGCCCCACCCAGGCACGCCCATCGGGCCCTTGTGATGGGGCCTGGCTCACCCAGGCGAGGCGAGGTCTGGGTCCTTCCTGCGGCCGGCAGGAGCCTTGTCTAGAGTCACCTTAAGACCATCGACGTTTGCTGCTTTTCGGGAGATTTCTTTCGAGATCTGGTATCTCTTATCACTTAAGTACTCGACCAACAAAATATAGGCCGTCGTTCCTTCTCCTTGCTAACAGTTGAGACATATTAATGAAAGGGTCACAGTGAGAAGTAATGGGGAGGAAGAGTAATATTACCACCAACTCCACTATTAGAGAACTCTGAGAGGCATAATAATGGTACTAATTTAAAAATGAGTGTCGGTAATAACAATTTCATATTGGAGTTAAAAGATCTTAGAAAGAAAAATATGTTTATATTGGCCATGTCTTCTGACTTGTGAAATGTGTGAGTTGTGGCAATTAAACAATTGAGTCATAGTGTGTGTGTTAAAAAAAAACCAAAAACCAAACACCCTGCTTAGCATGTGAAAATAGTTCCTCTGGCCAAGAACAGAAATTTAGTTCGAGGCTTTTGTTAGTCTCCTTTCACTGTCTTGACAAAGCAGCTTGCTCTCCAAAGCCTTGGGAAAAGGAGACCCTTAGAGAAAAACGAAGACGTTTGTCAGGTCGGCATTTTTCCTCTTCTGCTCCAGGCTGACTGAGTTGGCGTAGACACGGAGAAGGTTCCCTTCCTAGCTCTCTCCCAGCTTGCTCTCGGCACCCATTCATTTAAGGAGCGTTGTAAAGTCTGCCCCGTCCCTGAGGAGCTGCTTAGAACGCTGAGGGGCAGGGGGACACGCAGCTCTTCAGCCCCAGGTGTCGGGCGTCCACGCGGCACGTGAGCTGGCCTGCCTCCGCCTCAGTTTCCTCCTCTGAAAAGGAGGGTAATGCTACCTAATTCATAGGGTTATTGTGAGAATTCAATAATTTAATACCGGTTAGTATTTATTACATGTTCCGAACAGTGCTGGGTATTATTACTTGTTAAATTTGTTAAAATAAATAAAATGCACAAGTAGGTGGTGATTTTGAAAGATCCGTCTGTTTCCTGAGTTGCTCGTCTCCGCTGAGTGCATTTTGACAGGAGAGAAATAACCCTCAGTTCTCTAGCGCACAGCTGCTGGCCGAGCGTCGGTCTCGAATGAGGGCTTGGAAAGGGACGAAGGTTTGACACAGGGAAGGAGAAAGTGCTCCCGGGACGCTGAAGTCACCCGGCAGAATTCATGAGCCCAGAAGGCCTTAGCGCACCGCCCCACTGGCCGCTGGAGGGGGCGGGGCTGCTGTATGCCAGGGAGCCTCTGGCTTTCTTAGCTGTTCACCCCCCTTTTCCTCCCCATTACTTCTCACTGTGACCCTTTCATTAAAAGGTTTCATAAGACACTAAGGAAAAGGAGAAAATGCTTCCAAGGCTATAAAGTCGTACCCCAAAATTCTTGCATCAGATCGAGTATTTTGAGAACATCTTGCTGTGCTACAGACATTCGGGGCTCAGAACCTGAGGACTCGATTCCCTAATTTTCGGATTTGCAGGTTCGTGATAGCCGCTAATTATGGCGAGTTATTGTTGGCCTCCGCCAGCAGTGAGACATGACAGGAAGGTAAAGGAGGGATTGTCACCGGGCAGGCTGAGGGCCACCCGGGTCCCCCAAACCTGCTGCTCTAAATAGGTTCTGAAACCCGCTGCATCAAGACAAGACGCACTCTAGTGCATAAGGCCTTTAGCACAGTTAATGTGCAGTGAAGAGAAGAGAAAGGAAAGGATACACAGACAGCTTCCAATCAAGCACCCACAGTTACCCATCCCGTCATGGGTAAAATCTACCCAAACGGGGTTGGCTCCAAGCAGGGCCCCTGTGAGGCCCGAGAGCTGCCCCAGGCTCAGGCACCTTCTGTGGGGGACCCAAGGAAAAGGGCCAGAGATAGCCAGAGAAGTCTGGAAGGAAAAGAGCAAAATCAAAACCAAAGCAAAGGCCGCCGTCGCCAGCTCCGTGGTGCTCACCCTCGTCTCTGCTCTTTCAAGGGTCTCCCCCAAGTCTCTGGCGCAAGGCCCAGGCCGAGAAGCAGGTGTGCCTTCTGCACACGTCTCTGCACGCGTGTCTGCTCCTTGCTCTCCATCCTCCCTCCTCCCACGCTCCTCTCCAGCTTCTCCTCCCCGCTGAACATCTAGTCCGGTCAGGGGCACCCTGGAATACTGAACCCCCCCCCCCCCAGTAACTAATGTGGTGGTGCCGTGACTAATGTTCTGATTTAGTTTTCTTACTTTACAGTTGTTAAAATAACCTTGCAACAATGAGACCACATTAAATCATGTTGCATAGATTGCAAGAAGTGTGCCAAGTATGTACTGCATTTTTAGAAAGCATTTTGAAGGCCAAGATCGCGTTTTAGAAGTACAAGCTAGTTTAGAAGTTTTGCTGCCTAAAATGCTGAGCTACTGTTCAGGCTGCCTCGTGAGGTAAAACACCTGTTTCCTTACGTGGCCAAGGCGGCAGCCTCTCAGATGGGCCTCTCCTCGGAGATTAATTAAGGCCTATTACAATGGAAATTTTTAAGAAAAATATAATCAACCACTGCAGAGCTGTGCGACCTTGGGAATTTATTTCCTGTTTCATAAAATGGTGGAGCCAGTGGCTTCTGCCTCTGTGGTCCTGTGTTTTCAATTGTGGTAAAATACACAAACCGTGAAGTTTGCCATTTTAACTTTGTAGTGTGTAGTTCGGTGGCACTAAGTGCCTTCACCTTATCCTGTACCCGTCACCAGCAGCGTTTGCAGGACAGTTCTGCCTTCCCAGACTGAAATTCTGTGCCACTAAGCAGCCCCGGCCCGGCCGCCCGCAGCCCCCAGCGTTCTCTGGGGC
Source organism: Scalopus aquaticus (assembly GCA_004024925.1). Lineage (NCBI taxonomy): Eukaryota > Metazoa > Chordata > Mammalia > Eulipotyphla > Talpidae > Scalopus > Scalopus aquaticus. The sequence continues at coordinate 99,367 of PVIJ01002149.1, read as the reverse complement.
CTGGCGAATGCAGCGGCCCAGGGGCCCCTCACGGGCTTTCTGTGGCCAGCTTGTTTCCCGTAACAGCGTTCTTGGGGTTCACCCACGGTGCTGCGGTGTCGAGTCTCCTGCGTGTTCAGACCGGCTGTGTCTCCTGGAGTGAGCAGACCACGGGCGCGCCCACCTGGGCTGGCGCCGAGAGCAGGTGGGCGCCTCCGCCTTTCGCCCGGTCTGAGCGACGCCGCCCTGAACGCGGCGCAAGCCCCTGCCTTCCTCTCATGGCAAGAAAAATTGCAGAAGCGAAATTGTTGCATCATGGGTCCGTCTTTTCATTTGTAAGGTTTTGAGCGGCCGCCGTGCCGTCTCCATGGCAGCAGCGCCGTCTTCCATGCCCACCCGCGGCGCGGGGGCCGCTCCCCACACCTCCCTGACGGGCTTCAGAGCCGTGTCCTGGGGGCCGGCTTGCCCGGTGCCCCTCCTGTGCCCGCTGGCCCGTGCATTTCCTTGGCAAAAGGCCGTGCAAATCCTTAGCCTTTTTTTTTTTCTCTTTTTGCCAAGACTTTTAGAAGTTTTAGGTTCAGAGGTACTGAGATGTCCCGCTCGCCTCTCCCCGCTCGCACAGCTTTCCCTGTGCCAGGGCCCCGCAGCTGCAGTTGCGACCTCGACGTCGTCACAGCAGTCACCCACGGCCACAGTTTACTTCACAGTTCCCTTTTTGTGTTGAACACCCCGTGGGTTTGGCACATATCCATCGTGCTTCATGCAGGGGGTTTTCACTGCCAGAAAAGCTTCCCTGTGCTGTCTGTCCCCCCTTCCCACCCCTGCAGCCCCTCAGCCCTGGTCTTTTTACTGGCTTCTTCACTTTTGCCTTGCTCAGATGTCACATCACTGAAACCACACAGTGCGTGGTCTTTCCAGGTTTGCTTCCTTTGTGTGGTTGTGCATTTAAGACTCATCCATCTTTTTAGTGGCCTGGTAGCTCATTTCTTTTTGTGCTGAATAAATATGCTCTTCTCTGGGTATATTTATTTATCTATCCATTTACGGAAGGACATTTTGGTTGCTTCCAAGTTTTTAGCTGCTGTGAACAGCTGATGCAGATTTTGTGTTGACTTAATTTTTCCACACCTTTGGGTAAATATCAAGGAGCCTAATTGCAGGATTGTATGGTAAGAATATGTTTGGTTTTGTGAGAAACTGCCCCACTGTCTTGCAGAGTGACTGTACCAACTGCATTCCCACTGGCAGGGGCGAGGAGAGTTCCTGTTGCTCCATATCCTCACCAACACTTGGTGTTGTCAGTGGGGTGGCATTTCGTTGTTTTTATTTGCATTTTCCTGATGCCCTGTGATGTGGGACATCTTTTCACATGCTTATTTACTGTCTCTGTGTGTTCTTTGGTGAGGCTCCAAGGTCTTTGGCTCACTCTTTTTGATTGGGTTGCTTGTTTACATGTTGTTGGGTTTCAGGAGCTCTTTGTATATTGTGGATAGCCAACCTTTATTGAGTGTCTTTTGTGAATGCTTTTCCTAGTTTGTGGCTTGTCTTCTCTCCTGACACTGTCTTTTGCCAAGCAGGGATTTTTATTTTAATCAAGTCCAGCTTATTGTTTATATGGATTGTGCATTTAGTGTCGCCTTTCCCCATTTTTCAGTCATGTTATATATATTTTTGTTGTTCTATCACGTTTTAATATAATAGTTTTAAAATCATGCCTAGATTTCCATATACATACGCATAAATTCTGAGCATAGTGTGTCTAATGTAAGTGGAAGTAGTGATTATGGTTGTGTTAAATCAGACTAAAACTCCACTGAGCAGGGGAAAAATACTAGAAGTTTTAGAGTTACATAGAGGAAAATTATTTTACAAAAGTAGAATTCATTATGCTCAAACTTGCGGACATTTGTGGAATGCGTGTGTAGCCAGCATAAGGTCACAGTGAACAATCGGCAAGTGTCAGAGCCTTGAAGAGAGTTCCCTTTGCTTGACCCGCCCCTTGTTGAGAGATTTCATAGCCCGCGCTATTTACTATGTAATTTCTGTAAGATTCAGGTCAACTGAGAAATTACTATTTTGTAAATGAAACGTGTGAGTATGTAGTATGTAAAGTCAGAATTAACTGTGGCTCATTAGCTGGCCTTCACGTTTGCCGGCAAGATGGGGACAGAACCAGCAAAGGGGAGGACCTTCGCGTGCCTTGAGACTTAAGTGCTGGGCCCAGCGGCAAACCAAGTGTGTGGGGGAGGGGCTTGGTAGCGCTGAAATCTCAAGCGTCTTTGAAGGATAGTCCTTCTCAAAGGAATACACTTGCTGCAATCCCAGCAATATTTCAGTTTTCAACAGTGATTCATTTCTAAGGTTTATTTGTCTCCATGATTTAAGACAATTTAAAAATTTCCAAATTCTGCACCTGCTGTGTATCACAATACCCACTGCCGGCTGCAGTGTTTGGAGTAGTCCGCCTTTGGGATAAACAGCCTAATGGAAGTGGATGGAGGTTCGGGCCTGGAACCGCCCCCAGCGGGCTTTGGCAGATCTCTTCAAGGGGGGTGGAAGTTCGGTGATCGGAGTTTGGTGATCATTGGTTGTCTGTTTGTAAAAGGAAACTTTCTTGCTTTGTGTAATCAGATTCGAGATGGATGCATATTTTAAATAATACAAGTGAAAAACTTCGCCGTTTCCTTTTGATTTTCATCTATGTATCAGTGGGGGAATTCATAAATTTCCATGTGTATTTGTGATGCACAGTATTCTTTGTTTTTTAAGCTTAAGGAAACATAGAAGATGACCTTAGTTTCAGAAATACCTTTTTTTAAATGGGGGAATTTATCTTCAGAAATTGTGGTTCTAAAGCATGCCGTCATTGTCTGTATAAAGCAGATTGTTAACCCCGAGACACGGTGTGCTGAGGCGGCACACCGTGGTGGCACACCGTGCTGTCGGTAGCTCGCGCCTCGCTGCGTGCCCAGATGAGTCCCCGGCGGTCTGACGTCCTGTTTTCTGTCTCCAGTCAGGTCAGTTCAGTGAAGACATGATCCCCACGGTCGGCTTCAACATGAGGAAGGTCACCAAGGGCAACGTCACCATCAAGGTCGGTGCGCGTCCCCGCGGCGGGGCCACGTGGCTTCTGCTTCCCTCGTCTGTGCCTGGGCCCTTGTGCTTCTCTGCAGTTGGCGGCCACGGTCCAAAAGACGGCGAATCCGTTGCTGTTTCTCTCTCTACTAGTTGAGAATGGGTCAGAGTTGAAATGTTAGTAAGGACCCCTGCAAAACTTAGCATATGAAAAACAAAACCAAAAGGAAACTTAGCCTGTGGGTTGCTGGAAGTGAGAGCTGGATTCCAGTACTGCCAGGAAATTACTGTCCTGTCTCCGAGAAGTGGAATATGGCATTTCTTCATTCTGTGGACATCATTTTGGATTGTAACACTTGTAATTTAGTATTGTGATTTTGGTAGCAAGTGTTGTAGCCCCCTCTCCCTCTCCTTCCAGCTCAGGCTGTTGTGCAGCCGTGTTCCACACAGCCCCTACAGAGAAGCCCCGTAATGAAGTTACCGTGGCCTTTATGGGATTAAGATAATGTTATATAAGAAAGGCTCCTGGGTAGGAACATTGACTCTGTCATTACAGAATAATTCAGGTGACTTTGCAGTAATGTCCAGTCAGGGCCATTAATCTTACGTGGCTTCTGAACGAACTTGCTGTTTTCCTGACATTCACTTCTGGGTGATGCATGATTTTGTAGATTTTAAAAAGATGTGTATTTGCAGTATTACAAAGTTAATCATCAAATCATTGCAAGTTAATCCGCAAAGACAGTGTTGCACAAAACCAAGTCTTTGTTTAAGCAGAACATTAGAGTGAGCGTATAATGTCTGGTGATCTTCTCTGCACATCAGGTTTAGGGTGGGGACGCCACACTCCCCAAAGAGCTTGTCGGGGCTCGGGTTTTCAAGGGCAGCTGGCTCTGACTGCACGTGAGCCTCCTGCCTGCGCTTCCTCCAGCCATGTGCTGCTCGAAATGTCTTCTCAGAGTTGTCTGTCTTGTTTTAAAGATCTGGGACATAGGAGGCCAGCCCCGCTTCCGGAGCATGTGGGAACGGTACTGCAGAGGGGTCAACGCCATTGTGTAAGCACAGCCCTCCCCCCACCCGGTCTCAGGGAGTCTGTGTCGCCCGTGAGCACCCCCCAGCCCCCATCTCAGGGAGTCTGTCGCCCGTGAGCACCCCCCAACCGCTGTTGCAGAGCCGGCTTAGGCCCCAGAGGAAAGGCTATCTTTAATACCTCCAAAGGCTCGACTTTTACTCCAGACAGAAGCAGTCTTCCCTACATGCCTCCTTAGTGTAATCCTGTTAACATGAGACGTAACAGTGGAGTCATAGGTGAGGGTTTTTTAGGTTTTTGGTCTATGCAACTAAGAGCTGAGAGATATCAATGTCTTCCTGTCATGTATTTGTTCCCAAGAACCGTCTTTTAAAAAGTATTTTTGGGTGCTGAGCTTTATTTTACCCAGAATTTTATTCTGATGAACAATTTGAATAGTAGAAATCTTAAAATTAAAAGCCTGTTATTTTACTGTGCTCACTAAGCAGGAGGCATACTGAGATCACTTTGTTTCTTTCAAAGTTACATGATAGATGCTGCAGATCGTGAGAAGATAGAAGCGTCTCGAAATGAGCTGCACAACCTTCTAGATAAGCCTCAGCTACAAGGGATTCCAGTAAGTGTGGCGCCCTCGGCGTGGTGCGCCCGTCAGTGCACGACGTGGTGACTGCGCCTGGGTGGCCGGCGAGCTGCGGCTCACCCTGGCCAGGGCCTGTGGGCCCACCGAGGCCCGGTGGGGGAGGGCAGCGGCCGCGAGTGCGCCACGCGCCCTGCGGTCAGAGCCTGTGGGGAGTCGGCGGCTTTGCTGACTGACCCCTGGGCCCCTGCCCACAGCCCTGCCCGCGGCCGCGCCGGAGAGGCGCAGGGCACGAGGGCCAAGAGGGCCCGTGTGATCTGGTTTGGGGAAGAAACGCGGATTCTCTGAGCAGCCGTGCTCGGGCTGAGATCTGAGGGGAGGGAGGTGGTGGTTGGAGGGGAGTCCAGGCGAAGCCCGTGGTGGGCGGAGAGGGGCCAGCCCGGAGCCCGGAGCGGGGGTAGAGGGCGCCCACCCCCCAGGGCCGGGCGGGAGTGAGCATACCCTTCACTGCAGCACAAGGCTCCGGCCGTGGCTTACGGACCGCGGGCGGGGAGGACTCCGAGGAGCGGCTCCAGGAGGCTGCTGTGCTTGTCCCGGCAGCTGGCGCCAGGTCAGGAGGAGACGGCCCGGCTGCCCACGGCCGCAGCCACCAGACTGGCTGTGGGCTCTGAAGCCTGGCCCCGCCTGGCTCGTGTGGCGTGGCGTGACGAGGCCGGAAAGGCGCCCTGGGCAGGCCGGCGCCATCAGCCCCAGGTCCTGAGGCACACCGCCTCGTCCCTCACGGCAGGCCGAGGTCGCCTCCTCTGGAGCGGGGGCGCGGAGTGGGGAGCAGTGAGTGGACAGACGTGGCTTTGTCTGGAGGCTCAGGGCTGCGGTTCTCAGGGCCTGAGGGAGCTGACGGACTCGGTGTGGGCTTCCCGGGGCGGGCGAGTGTCTGGGAGAGAGGGCGGAGCCGGGAAGCGCCCTTCTCACCGTCCTCTCTCCAGGGCTCCCTGGCGAGCACGCCGCAGCTTCCTCCCGTTGGCGCCCCCTGACGCCCCTCCCGCTGCCCTGGAGTATGACCGGGGGGGGGCTGTGTGTGCGCACGATCGCGGCGGGCTGACGGTCTTAAAAATGGCCGGCACGCTGCCCACCCCCATCTTCTGGCGAGGAATTGTTCGGCAGACGCTCTGCCGGCCGCGCTCCCGAGCGGCGCTGCGGGCGCGGTGCCCGCCTGTTGCCCTGTGTGGAAGTTCACTGCCACTGTTTTCTTTTCAAAGGTGCTAGTGCTTGGAAACAAGAGAGATCTTCCTAATGCCTTGGATGAGAAACAGCTCATTGAAAAAATGTATGTCTGAGAGCAGATGATGGTGCTCAGCGACTTTGCTTTCAAATGATCTGCCTTTGCCCACTGCTTTGCCTCCCGTCGGCCTGGTCTTCAGTGCTGATTATAGTGTGATTGTCCGTAGATTAACTTAGCCCCCCAGAGAGGTGAATCCCTAAAGTGCTAGTAGCAGCAGCAAGTAGTTGCTTAAAAACTTGAGTCAGACCGAGGAACGAGTGATTGTAATGCCGCTCCTTGAAGCACAGGCTTATTTTGTTATTCTGCTTCTTGTAGGAATCTGTCTGCTATTCAGGATAGAGAAATTTGCTGCTATTCAATTTCTTGCAAAGAAAAGGATAATATAGGTAAGAAATGCCTGGGGAAGAAATGGCTGTCGGGGGCGGGGGTGGTTATCTAGGCTTCTTACAGTTTATCGTCTCCATCTCTGTGTAAGTGGCTCCCTTTGTAGCGGCCCCGGCTTTTGCTTCAGGACCGAGAGCAGATACTGTACCTTTTGGCAGCAAAGAAAACACCCTGAATCTGTGGCATGCCCCTTAGAGAAGTGATTGCAATAAAGGCCCGAGGTTAAAGCCTTTCTGCCGGATCAATTTTTTGTGTTAATTTTTGCAGGACTAGCATCCAGCTGTTTTGTATAACAAAGTGACATTTTTGAAGTAAGACTTCATGAAGTTTGGTGCTTGGGCACTGCATCAGCTTCTCCCTACAGCGGGAGCCAGGGTGTTAGTGACCAGTCAGCTCTGCTGGCGGCGTCAGCCAGGGACGCCCTTTCTCTGCTCACTGTCTGTGTCCGTCCCCTCAGACTCTGCGGCTGGGCTCCGCAGACTTGTGGCTTAAACGGCAGATGTTTTTCTCTCATGTTTGGGAGGCTAGAGGTCCGAGTCCAATGGGGGGCAGGAGAAGGGTGAGGGGACCTTCCGTGCCCCTTCCAGCCCAGGCCTTCCTCGGCTTGGAGGTGCCGCTCCCCCGTCTGCGCCCTCTGGCCCTGCGGTTCTCGGCTGAGGGCCGTGCGGCCCCTCGGGGAGCTGTGGGGCATGTCTGAGCTGTGTGGCTGAGGAGGGGCCGCGTGCCGGAAAGGCCTTCTCTTCCCAGAGGCTCGGCCAGCCCGAAGCCCCCAAAGGGAGAGGTCGAGAGGTCGCCCTGCCTGCGACAGGCACCACAGTCCCCCCCAGCCCCCCCCGGTCCCTGTCCCTTCACTGCGTCCGTCCTCCTCTCAGTCCTGTGTCTGAGTTCACCCCCTTCATGTCCTGTTAATATCAGAAGCGTTCCCGAGGCCGAGAGCCTGCCCCGTACCCCCGTGCCCCGCGCTTCGCAGAGGCCGCCGGCTCTTCCCGGCCGGCAGGGCATGGGGGGCTGGAGGACACTCACGCTCACTGCTCAGTTTGCTTTCTCGTCTCCCGCTGCTCGGACCGGCCCTTTGGGGCGGGGGCGCAGGTGGCCGCGGCGCAGGCGCAGGAGGCAGGCCCGGCGTGTGCGCCCAGTGGCCGCGCGGGCAGAGCTGGCTCTGCTGGTCATTTCCCTGCGTGTCCTTAACGCCTTCGCTTTCTCTCCCTCCACCTTTAGATATCACACTTCAGTGGCTTATTCAACATTCAAAATCTAGAAGAAGCTGAAGCACCTCCTGAAGTCTTCCCGTCCTTCCTGGCTTTCCTCCTAGAATTATTGTCCGTTCCTCTCAAGTACTTCCCAGATACGGTCCTTCCTAAACCCAAGAAATTGCCTTTTCCAGAATTTATTTCTCATGTGCACTGCTGATGGCGTCCCCAGCCCTTCCAGAAGAATCAGCCGCGGCGGTCGGTCACGGTAGCCGGCCCTCTCGAAAAGGCTTCTGTCACGTCTTTGTCTCAGACAGTGTGTAGAGCTTTTTAAACCACACCTGACCATCTCTAATCAAGACAGCGCGCATTTCTGTCCCGGTCTTTCTGGGCCGCCTTTTTCTATCGGTTTTCAGTACACGTCTCTCCGGTGTTTCCGTGTAGAGCCCAGTAGCTTAGCGCCGACCCTGCCGATGCAGCATGAATTTCTAGTGCCACACAGTATTTAGAAACCTCTAGCCTGACTCAGTGGGACATAAATATAACATTTATTTATCTCACCAGTGCATGTGAAACGTGTAACCACACCTTAGGGACTGCACACTCGGTCTGCAGGCGGGCGCGCAGCTCCTGCCGGCGGCCGCGGGGGTCGGAGACCATGTGCGGCTCTCGGGGAGGCCGCGCGGGCGCCAGGCTCGGCCTGCCGTGCCGTCCCCGTCCACATCCTTCTGTTTCTCTCGTTTTCCTGGGTCAACACACTTTTCTAAGGGGCTGGGAATCGCACATTTTCTCAAAAGTTTTCCTGGATTTCGAGCATTCCAGCCCGTGTAATAAAACCTGTTCAGAACGTCCGACTGGCCAAACCCCTGCTTGTTCTTTCTCTCCAGTCCCCGCCCGGGGCTCCGCCTGACGCGCTGCCCTCGACTTTTTATATCCGTTGGAAAGTTGACTTTCAGCACAACAGGCACTTGTAAACAAATGAAAATTCTTATTTTTCTCTCCTGTCGATGTAAGTGGCACTTTTTTGGTCTGGTGCCGTGAGATACTTTGATTCTTGGGACGACGCTGGGCCCTCCCGCTTTACCTGCTGTTGTCCTGCGGGCGCCCGCAGGGAGGCCCCCGGCCCCGCGCTCCCGGGCAGAGGGGCTCGAAGCAGCAACCGCCAGCGTGGCGGCCTCCGGCCGGAGCGACCCGCCGCTGCGGATGACCTGCCCCTGCCCCTGGGGAAGCGGCGCTGCTTAGACGCGCGCTGGCCAGAGCCGCTCTCGCCGGCCCGGCCTCACCCCTGCTCTGTGGAGCTGTGCGCTGCGCGGGGCACCCACCTGCGCCTCCCCAGGAGCAGAGCCGCGCCTCTGAGGAGGTTCTGCCCTTCTCGTCGGAGGCGCGTTGCGCTCCCCTTGACGGGGCCTGGCCTGTTGGAGGCCCAGCTCGGCGCCCCACGGCCCGCGTCACAGGGGCCTGGTGCTGGCGGGGGGCCCGGCCGCCACACGCTCTCTGAGCTCGTAAACCCGTCTGCTCATTGCTTCCAGCAGTTAGGACACCCACACACTACTGCCGCCATTTCCCAGCGCATTAATTAACCTCTGCATGTGAAGCCCTAACACTTACTGAACTTTGTAAATACGTGACATTTTTTATTTAGATGGATGCATTTTTGTCTGTTTACTGCTCTTCTCAGCTTTATTCAATAAACTTGCATTTTGAGGGTTGTATCGACAATTGTAACTGAAAATGTGCATCATGGTGGAAGGTGCTGACTGGGAAGGGGGTGGAAAGTCACTAGGAGCAGGCGCCGTGTGCTGGAAAGAAACCAGCTCAGCTCTCGAAGAAGTGGGTCTGTGGGCTACTTAAAATAGAAATAAACTTTTAAAATATCAAGAATTGATACTGTGATTTTTTTCGCGGGTGGGGAGGCGGAGATGCTGTAAACTGTCGTGATACACCCAAGTTAGAACTTTTGCAAGTGGCAAGAGCTAGTTAAGCATTTTATTCAGCTGCTTTCATAAACTCTACTAAGAAACAGGAGTCACAAGCCATGCCTTCTTTGTGACTGAGTTCTAGAATGAAGAGATCTTAAACATGAAACGGACTTTCCCACTAAGGCACATTTTTAAAGAAAGATGTTTTGGCCTCTTACCAGTGTGTTTTTAGCCCTGTAACAGTGACCTTTTGCCTCAAAAAAGCTATCGGAGAAATGATTTTACGTATTTTACCCAGAGAAGTTCCACTTGGCCTCACCTCTATCCACCTGTCATGTCCAGCCAAACCTCATTGGCCACCTGGACGTGTGGGTCGGCGTATCCAGGAGGGAGGTCACGTTGAAGCTATTGGACTGAGTTGGCAGAACCAGCTTGCCCGGCTGTCAGCCCGGTCTTCTCACACTCCCTACAAAGGGATATTTGAACGAAGAGAGGCAGACTGGGGAGACTTGGGGGGAGTGGGGAAGGAGCTTGCTTTATCCCATTGAGCTTACTTTATCCCTGATTCAAAGCTGCTACCTGCTTTCAAAAAATTCACCTCGGCTTTTTTTTTTTTTTTATAAATATATATTTTTATTGTTATTTATGTCTTTTACATTTTGTATTCCCCTTGGGTAGCCCACCACCAATTCACCCGTGATCCATCTCCATGGTCCCTTGTGTTCTTTTCTATTCCATTTTGTGCCCTTTTCCTTCCCTCCCTCCTCCTCCCTCCTCCCCCGCCCCACTGAGTGTCTCTCTCCCACCCGGCCTCCCTATAGTCCTGTTATAAGTGAAACCATTCGATATTTTTCTCTTTCTTTCTGGCTTATTTCACTGAGTATGATCCCCTCTAATTGCATCCATGTTGTGGCAAATTGCATGTGTTTATCTTCTTTCCATGCTGAATAGTACTCCATTGTGTATATGTACCACATCTTGATCCAATCATCTATTTTTGGACATCTGGGTTGCTTCCATACCTTTGCTATTGTGAACAGTGCTGCAATGAACATACGGGTGCATGTATCCTTTCGGATTAGTGTTTTAGTATCCTTTGGGTAAATTCCCAAAAGTGGGATTGCTGGGTCGTATGGGAGCTCTCACCTCGGCTTTTATCAGGTAACTGCTCTGGCCACTTGAGTGGTGGCTGTTTTCTGAGGAAGTGCTTGCCTGGTGCTTTCTGCCCAGTCTAGTCCGCTCACTAAGACCTGTAGTTTGGCAGTCCAGCCTCTCAGCATCTGCAGATGGAGTGGAAGTGAATTGCCTGCAGCCAGCACCATACCGAGAACACCCAGTGGCCAAACGCTCGCTCTCAAAATGTGAGCGTTTGCAGGGGAAGCACAGCGCCCAGAATTCAAAATGTTTTTGTTACAAACTGAAAGTTGTCCCTTGAACAAGTGACTGAAGATCATTGAAAAAGACGAGAAGAAAGCAAACCCAACCTCACCCACTTCCCTGAAGCCTGCAGTTGCACGCGGGCCGCCACTGCAGGTGCTTCCTGTTGACGAGTAAATATCCTACCCCCACCCCCCGCACACACACTTGCTCTTTAACATGCACTTTTAATAAAAACAGGTGCTCTTGTCGTCATCCTGGCTGCTCAGGGTCCCTGCGACAGATCACAAGGGGGCGGACTTCCTTTGAGTGGGGGCAGGGGCTGTTCTCCCTTATACCACTTCTTTCACTAGCTCCCAAGCAATTCTCTTACATCCCTCAAAGACTGGCCGATGACTTGAATGCTGATTTCCCAGCAGGTATCAGGAACGGGGACTACACCTTGGCCGCATAGGGCTGGGGCCTGCAGGTCTGGGATTCCTGGAAGGAAGGAAGACAACCAACAACTGTCAGACTGCAACAGTCTGGGCTGTGGGTCCTGCCAGTGTGGCTTGGCATCTGGGGGGTGGGTTCCTCTTCTGGCTGGTAACAGTGCGTGAGGGGAGTGGCAGAAGCCCCCCGGCACCTGGTTTTCCCATCTGGAAAATGGACAGGGTTTCCAGTTCAGTTCCTCCCACTAGCCGGCTGTGGTGCTATCGTAGCAGCCTCGAGACCCAGAGGCACTGAAGCAGCAAGCAGAGGAGAGCTGTGACATGCCTGCTCCTCTGTGTGGTCATGCTAACAGGCTCGAAGACAATCCCCAACTACGGGAACTCGTGCTTTTTTTAGCATCATTAAGGGCTGGGAGTCACAGAATTTTGCAGAATGATGCAGAGATAGGAGATGGCTGTACCCACAGGGCCTTAAGTTTTGAAAGCCATTAAAAATCAGAAAGTGTTTCTCCAGACCGTGGCCAGGTCTTCAGTGTGTAGTGTGGAAAGCTCTGTGCCTGCCACCAACTTAGGGGGAAACGGTTTGGAGTGAATGTTTAACGCTGTATACCTGCTGTTTTTTAAGTTTCTGTTAGAATTTGGTGATTGCTTAAAGAAATGTGGAACAGATAGAAAATACTTCCTTTAAAGTAAGGAAGGAAGGGTCGGAGGGGGCCCCAGCAAAACTCAAGTGTTCGGTTTTGCACACGGGAAGTAGAACATGGACAGGCTGCTAATTATAGTGTCCCCTCCACAGGTCACTTGCCCTCAGCTGAGTCACACAGTGCTCTTGTGACTACATTTTAAGAGCCTTCAAGAATATCCACTGTCACCCAACACATGCTGTTCTTCTTCCTGCATTATTCTCTAAGGGCGAAATGCTATTCTGTGTTGTGCCACTAGCTAGAGATGGAAGTGGCAGCTCTCCTCACCCTCGCAGAAGTGTTCGAAGTTGGTGTAATTCCTCTGGACCTACCCACAACCGAGGGGCAGGGCCTGGTGCATGCCTGGTGGAGGTGGGTTCTGGGTAGATCGTGGCAGCTTGCGATTCTGTGGTTTAGTTCGAACAGGCCGGAAAGGACACTTGCTACCTTTTTTCCAAGTTCCTTTATTTTTAAGTGAGTTGACTTTTTAGTTGGTAGGTAAGTCGCATGATTCAAAAATTGAAAATATATAAAGCAGTGAACTCTTGACCCCATGACTCCATCTGAGTACCCTTCACCACCAAAGGCTAGGGGGAACCCTAGTGTTAGTTTTTATTCGTCATTCTGGTATTTTCTTAACATGCAAAATACAAAGCAAATAGAAACAAATGTGTTTTGAAAATCACACTCAGAAAAAGCCAGCAAACTGATTTGGACGTGGCTTTCAAAACGGAACTGGTTTCTCCACTTACTGGTACATCTTTCTAGCAAGACACAGAGTTCCTAGCCATGGTGTGTGGGGCGAGTTTTAGTGTGTGGGTTAACACCTGGTTTATTTAGCCCATGACTTGTCTACACAGCACTCCCGTGCACTTGTGTAGCAACTCAGGCTGTGTTCCCCCGAGTGTAAACCCATGGGATGGCCCTTTCCCGTTTCTGTCCCCTGTGTCTTGCCAACTTAGTGTGCTGGTAACATTTTGGATTTCTACCCATCAAATAGATGGGAGTGATAATATATACTATTCAATTTTCTTTATTTTTAAAGATTATGCATGCAAGCTGGGGTACAGACCAGAGGCGTGGGGCGGTGAGAGGGTTCACTGGAGACAGAGTGGGGAGCAGAACAGGCAGAGCGACGGAAATACACTGCTGAGGGGAGCAGCAGGCGAGGCCGGAGAGGTCTGCCGCGCCCTGTGGGAAGCTCCCTGCCCGGGGATTGAACTCAGGGCTCAGTGGTTGTGATAGCTTCATAGTGCTAAGACTTTAACCCCTGCGCCACCAGGGAGGCCCACTATTCAATTTTAAACCAACTGTGAAATTTAGCTTTTCTTACCAAGCTAAGGAAACAGTGTCCCCTTCTTCTGGAGAAGATAGTTTTTGCTTGAGTTTATAGTCCCTTTATACAGCAACTGTATCTTGCTTCAGAAACAGTAATTCATTTTTACAAGGCATCAAACATCACTTGATTTTAAAAAATACTGCTTTGGATAATAATCTATAACTTAAAGCAGGACATTTCTCCTCGTAGGCTATTTTACTTTTCTAAAGATTTTTTTATTTATCATACAAGAACTGGGGTGTAGGCCAGAGGTGTGGGGGGTGAGAGGATTCACAGAGACAGAGTAGGGAGCAGAACAGGCGGATCTACTGAAATCCACTGCTGAGGGGAGCAGCGGGGAGACAGGAGAGGTCTGCTGCGCCCTGTGGGAAGCTTCCTGGCAGGGGATCAAACTCATGCTGCGGTGGTTGTGGACAGCTTCATAATGCTGAGACTTAACCCCTGCGCCACGAGTGAGGCCCTCATAGGCTGTTTGAAAGCTCTGGAAGGGTCCTTTGAGGCTGGAGTTTTTGTGGCTCTGCTGTTTTATGACTGATTCACCACTCACCTTCAAGACTGGTTCTGAACAATGGTGTCGGCCTATTTCCAGTGAAGATTGTCTTGAAAGGGTACGAAATGTCTGTCAGCCAGGTCACCTCCTTCAACCATCAAAGCACTAGGCACGTGGAATCTGGATTACCTTGTGGGTTGTGTCCCCCCACACCCCCCACGGAGATCCAGGACCTCAATGGCCTTGGGACAAAATAGCTTCAACTCTAGTTCTTACCACACCAGTTGGACTTGAGAATTCAAAGCTTTTCAACTGACCTTGAACTGTGGTGAATTTTTGCCCTTGTCCTGTATATACTTGGCTCCTTAGACATACATGTTCCCCTATAATGGTGCGCTGAAAACAGGAGGGGCCTAGTTTTTCAACACATCCAGTTGTATAACTCAGCTGTATATATCCCTTGGGCTTGGACTCGATGCTGGTCTTTGAGGGTTGGGCTGAAGAGCAGAAACAGGTTCTCACTCTGCCCAGCTGCTATCCGTCCACCCCATGTCGGTCCACTCCATGCCACTGCCATAGGCCTGGTGGGCACTGCACTTGCCACCTGGCTCGGGCAGATGAGGAAACAGCTTCAGAAAAGCACCTTTCAAGGTCACTCAGAGGGCAGACCTGCCACTGGGATGGGCCTGGCAGTCCCACTGCCCAGCCTGGGTCCTGAGCTGCCGCCCCCCAAGCGCCCAGCCATTTCCACCACCAAAGTGCAGGTAGTGTTCTTTGCAACCAGGCGCTGGTGGCCTGGAGAGATGACCACAGAGAGCCAGCACAGACACGCAGTATTTTCAAGAGCTCATCTTTAAGTTTGGGGTTTTCTCATGAGATGGTGTGTGTGGGGGGGAGAGGGGGGCTGTGATCTGGCTCTTAACACTTCACCTGGAGGGGAACCCACCTTCATCTGATCTGAAGGGCTCACAGAGTTTCTTTCTTTTGGGTTCAACTTGATTTGCGAAACACTTTCTGAACCTGGCCCCCCAAATCCCAGGCTGCAGCTTGTGGGGTGCTATTGTCAGCACTGTCTCTTGGGGGTGGGGGGAGCTGAAGTGTGGGAGACGTGGGCAGTAGCTCTGCGCCTGCCTACTTGAGCGCCCGAACGGGGAGCAGAAGAGACCTCACAGGTCCCTGGGAAGTTGTCTGGGAGCCCAGAAAGCCGGGGAACCTGCGACAAATGCGATGCGCAGTTAGACTGTGCGGGGCTTCTTCAGACAGGGGCGTCCTGGGTGATTAGAGGACTCTGTTCTCGCAGGCTCGCGTCTGTGTGAGGACAGGCGCTGTCGCCCAAGGGCGCAGATGTGCGACAGCAAACTGAAAGCAGTGACAACCGGCAGAGGCACAGGCAGGAGGAAACCGCACGCTGCAACATTCGCATTCGGTTTTGGAGTCGAGGCGGGTGGACCTCGAAGTTCAGCGCCCCCGACCCCCGGGTGCGGCCCCAGCGGAGCAAGCGGCCAAGCACAGGGGCTTCCCCGGGCCGGCTGCCCGTGCTGCCGGCGGGGCCTCCGGCTCGTGCCCCATCACACGTCGCTGCCCCAGCACCGGCGGGCGCCCCGCAGCGGACCCGGCGGCTGCGGCCTCGCGGGACCCCGACGGGCGAGGCGGCCGGGAGCGCGCAGGCCGGGTGGGGCGCGGGGCGGCGGGCCACGGCGAGCGGACGGCCCGGCGGCCGTTAAGGACCCGACTGCGGCGCGTCCCGCGAGCCCAGCGGCTCGTGCGCGGCGGGGCCCTCGGGCCGCCTCGGGGGCCACCTGCGGCGCCGCCCCTCCCGGCCGGCCTCCCGGCGGCGCCTCCCCAGCCTGCCCGCGCGGCCTCGAGCGCACGCTCTGCCCCGTGCCGCGCTCCCATTGGCCGCAAGTTGCCCGTCCCGAGCCCGAGCGGCCGGCGGCCGCCACGCCAGCGGGGCTCGCGGACCGCTCGGGGCGGGCTCGGGCGGGGCCTGCTCGGGGCGGGGCCTGCTGGGGGCGGGGCCTCCGGGGCGGGGCCGCCGGGCGGGGCGGGGCCTGCTCGGGGCGGGGCCGCCGGGGGCGGGGCCTCGGCGCGGCGGCGTCCGGGCGGCCTATGGCGCGGGCGGGAGTCCGGGCGGCGCCCCGCGAGCCCAGGCCGGGCCGGGCCAATCCCGGGCGGCCGGGCGGGCGAGCGCGGGGCCGGGCCGGCCGGGCCCGGGCGCTGGGGGCGGGGGCCGGCGGGCCGGTTCCGGGCGCGTCACCGGGGAGCCCCTTAAAGGCGCGGCGGCGGCGGCGGCGGCGGCGGCGGCGGCCGCGCTGAGGAGGATGCCCGGCGCGCCCGCGCGACCATGCGCTGGCGAGCGCTCGTGCTGGGGCTGCTGCTGCTGCGGCTGGGCCTGCGCGCCGCGCTCTGGCTCGTGCTCGGGCTGGGGCCCAGCCTGGGCTTCTACCAGCGCTTCCCGCTCGGCTTCGGCTTCCCGCGCCTGAGGGCGCCGGCCGCGGGGCCGGGGCCGGGGCCGGGGCCGGGGCCGGGGCCGGCGGGGCGCGGCGCGGGCGAGTGCGGCCCGGCGCACTGGGGCGACGTGCTGGGCGGCCGGGCGGGCGGCCGCGACGAGTACGAGCGGCGCTACAGCGGGGCCTTCCCGCCGCAGCTGCGCGCGCGGATGCGCGACCTGGCGCGCGGCATGTTCGTGTTCGGCTACGACAGCTACATGGCGCACGCCTTCCCGCAGGACGAGCTCAACCCCGTGCACTGCGGCGGCCGCGGCCCGGACCGCGGGGACCCGTGAGTACCGCCCGCCGGCCCGAGGGCCCCGCTGGCCGCAGGCTGGACGCCCCGCCCCGCCCCGGGCGCCCGCGGCCGTTGGGAGCTGCGCCCCGAGGGTGTCGGCGGACCGCCCCGGCCCCGGGCGGGAGGCGCCTCCGCGGCCCGAGCGCCCCCGGGGCCTCGCCGCGCCAACGGCGGTTTGACAGCCCCTCCCGAGGGAGGGCGCCCCAGGCCCGCGCGGGGCCGGGCCCTCAAATCGGCTTTCCGGCCTCGCCCCTGAGGCTCCCTGCCAGCTTGTGTTCTCTATGTCGGTTTCTGTTTTGAGGAGAAAACGGGCAAGCGTCGGGCCTTCCCCTCCTGGAGGAGATCCACCAGGTGTTTGTCTTGCTGAGCGAGCTGGACTTTATACCTGTGCGGAGTCTCTGGCTCTGATTTTGTTTGGGGAGAAAACACGTTAAAGTTTGAAGGAAAAAGGCCGGAAGTCCCACCAGACAGCACTTCCCACTCGGGCTCCTGCAGCCCCGCCGGGCCCACTCGGTTTGACGCGTTGACAACGCAGCGCGCGCCTTTGGCTCTGCTGGGATTTCTCACTGCTGCTCGGGCCTCTCCAGCAGAGCTCAGGAGCCCTTCCTGGCCCTCCCGGAGTTTTCCTCTGTTTTTCCCTGTTGGGGCGACCCCAGGAGAGCAGAGACGGTGATGCTTCTTTCCTGGAACCATGGCATAGGGTGGTCCCGGGACTGGGTGCGCTGATGGTGTTGCAGCGGGTTTTTTTACCTTGTCAAAGGACGGTTTTACTAGGAAAAGGAGAGAGGCTAAAAGAGAGTTCCTGCGGCGTCACAGGGGGCAGAGCAGCTGCTCTGCAAAGGGAAAGGGCTTGTGGAAAGAAAAGCCCGAAACTCCAGGGGGCAGAGAGCTCCTGCAGCGTTTTTCCTGATGCACCTGAGGGGCCCCCTGGCGGGGAGGTGGGGGCTGGCTTTGCCCCTCCCTGGGGGCTCAGGTCTTCCTGTTGGGGTGAGGCCCTCTGGGAGGCTCTGGTTTTGCTGTGCAGTCGCCGTGTGGGTACACTGAGGCTGCCTGGCGGTGTCTCCGGGGACAGCCGCGTGCGCTGGGGCGCCCTTTCCTGTCTCTGGGGACACCCCCGAGGCTTATCTGCAGGAGGGGCTGGCGCTCACGTGAAGTAAGCGGAGCCTGAACACTGGAAAAACAGCGGCTCTTCCGTCCAGCCACAGGTCACCGCCGCCGGCCACGTCACCTCGGCGGCTGCGGGACCAGAGTGTCTGAGGGAAGGGCTGTTGGCGTCCCCGCCTTGCGGGCGGTCACGGCAGTGCCTGGCACGGCACCGCTTGCTGCGGACGGCGGCCTTCACGTGGACAAGCTGGGCCCCAAAGGGAAGCCCCCAGCCCGGCCACCGCCCGGCGCTTGCTCTGCCCCTGTGGTCCCGGCCTGGGGAGGTGGTTCACACTTGACTTGGCTGGAGAGTGGGGTCTCCTGCATCCCCGTCTGGGCCCCCCAACATCTGGGCCCCCCGCCTTCAGCCCCTGAGTCAGGCCCGTCTGCGTCCGCCCTCTGTGCCGGGGTGACCAGAGGTGGAACACTCAGGGGGGTGAGGGGACACCCCTTGGGGAGGAAGGGGCTTCCTTCCTGTCTGGCCGAGAGCGGGCGGGGACGGAGCCGCAGTCCAGCTGGCCAGGCGGACCGCCCGCCAGCGGATGGCTCTCTGGGCCCGTGGGCCTGCTGGGTTCTCCAGAGCCCACTTCTTGCTTCCTTCCCCTCCCCTACCCCCTTTTCCCTGTTTGGGTGCGTTCGAGAGCGGCCTGGCGCTCATGTGGTGGAGAAGCCCACCCCTCGGGCCGCCAACCTGGGTTCCGCGTGGCGGCGCCCACAGGCGCTGTCCGGCAGTGCTGCTGGGCCGGCCCTCGTGTGGAGGCCGCTGGACCGGCCCCTTCTGCTGGGACCCTGGGAGGGGAGCTCGCAGCGGGGCAGCCCTGCCTCCGAGGCCGGGCGGGTGGAGGGGCCAGCGGGGCAGTCCGTGCGCCTTGGAGACGGCAGGGCCCTGGCCCTGGCTTCTGGCACCTCCGGCGGGAGGCTCTGCGATCGGGGTGTCCTGGTGAGCTGGGCTCCTGCGTAGGGCCGGGAGCCGCCACCCGGGCCGGGCAGGGGCTCCCTGACTTGGCAGAGCCAGCGTGAGGACCCCAGTCGGCTTGGCCCTTCTCCGCCCTCTGCCCGTCCCCCTTCTGGCCGGCCTGTCCTTGGGGTGCTGGTGTGAACCCCAGCGTGCGTCTGTGGAGGGCCTCTGGCGGCTCCTCCCCTGCGCTTGGAGCGAGCCTGCCTGCGTGGAGAAGCAGGGGTGCATCTTGCTGACATCCCGAGGGAGAACCCCGCTGCCGACAGCCCCGTCCAAGTAGCTGGTTCAGAACCTGACTCGCTCTAGTTCTCTGCCCAAGGCGCCGGAGCAGCCCCTGCCCAGGTCTAGAGGGTGCGAGGCCGCCCGGGAGGGGTCGCGTGGCCGGAGGCCTCGGGCCAGAGGGCAGCCGGGGGAGCGTCTGTCCTGTGAGGGTGAGGAGGGCCTTTCCCACATGCACGATCAGCAAACGTGATCTCGGCCAGGCCGTCCTCTTCCTTCCTTAGCCGCCTCTTCTGGCCTCTTCCTGGGCTTGTGGGCAGGGGCGGCGAGCACCCCGGGATTCCCAGCTGCGCTTCCTCGCAGCCCTGCTGCGCAGTCCCTGCCTCCAGGCGGGCTGGGCTGGGCTGGCCTCCTCATCTGTCCCCTCGAAGTGGCTTCACCCCTTTGCAGGGCTGGAGGGGTCTCGGGGAGAACGGGTGTCGCGGGGCAGCAGCTGGGGCGGACCCGCCTCCGTGCTCCAGTTGGGAGAAGGCTGCTTAGGCGCGGGGTGCGCTTTCAGCACCCTCCTCGGGGTGAAGGAGCAGCTTGTGGAGCAGGGGTGCCCCCAGGTCGAGCGGGGAGGCTGAGGCTGCAGCTGCCGTGCGCTCGGGGGCGACTGCCCTGTCGGGGAGCTGCCGGGCCTATGTCCGTCCCGGTGCTGCCAGATCAGTTTCGAAGCCGGGCCGAGTGGGGGCTTATGGTGAGGGGGTCTCAGGAGGACCGTTCGCTGCCCCCGCCCTGCCCGCCCTGCAGGGGCCGCGTGTCGTGTCCCCCCCAACCCCCCCCGGCCCTCCGAGCCCCTCCGGCGGGGCCGACCTGGCCACCCCGGCCCCCTCACGGTGCCCCCGCCCAAGCTGCTGACGGGCGCTCGGTTTCTGCGTCTTTTCGCTGATAAAATACGAGCCTTGGTTTACTCTGCGCTTTGTTCTCTCTCAGTTCAAACCTGAACATCAACGACGTCCTGGGGAACTACTCGCTGACCCTCGTGGACGCGCTGGACACGCTGGCGGTGAGTGTTCAGCCCCAGCCTTACTGGGGCTCTCGGCAGGGCCCCCCCGCCTCAGGCGGTCCCTGGAAGCTGGTCTGGTGTCGGCGCCGCCGTGATGGCTGTTGCTTATTTCCGGGGACTTCAGAAAGGCTTCGAAGGATACGTGAGGAGAAACGTGACTCCCTTTGAAAACGCAGAAAATGTGACTTTTTGGGGAGCCCGCTTTTCTCCCTCACAGAGGGAGTAATTCTCCGCAGAGCCCATGGACGGCACAGCCGCTGAGAGCGGGGCCGCGCGCCCCCGCTCTGAGCCTGCTCCCCCCGCACGCGGCCCCCCCAGATTCCTCTCTCCGCCGCCGCCGCCCGTGGCTCCTCGTCCCGCGGGGTCCCTCTCGCGCTGGACGCGAGGCCTTTGCACAGACAGCTGCGCGGGGCGTCCCGGCTCTCCCTGTGGTCTCTCCGGGAAAGGCGTCTTCGCCGCGCCTTTGCTCTCTGGGCCCTCGGACGTGCTGCGGCGCGCACAGCCCAGGTCTCGGCGTCTGCGCCTGTGTTTTGGCTTTGCACGAAGAGTCGGGGCTGTCGGGAGTCGGGGTGGTGATGCCCGCTGAGTCCGGTCCCCCTGGCCTCCCTGCTCGGAGGAGACTTGCTGGGACTCGAGGGCGCCTGGGCGCTTGTCCCGCTGGGGCTCGGCTGGTTGTGAGTCCGGGATTTCATCTGCCGGCTGTCGCTGCGGAGCAGCTTCGTCCCCAGCGGCTCCTCCCGAAGCTTCTGCTGCTCTGCGCAGCGCCCCCGCCCACACCCCGTGGCTGCGCAGAATGTGCCCAGACGGGTCGTGCAGCCTCTGGCTGCCAGGCATGGGCGGGCGTCGGCCCACGGGTCGTCATCGGCCTCGCCACCCTGGCGCGCTCGCCCCGAGCACAAGACCTTATCTCTGTCCTTGGAGACCTTATCGCAACCCCTCCCACACCCGGTCACACCTGGTGCTGGCAGGTGGAGTGCAGATCTGTGACTCGGAATGGATCTGTACTAACCCCGTGTTCCCAGTGCAGATTTTAAGGATAGAGGCCCCGAAAGAAGAGTTGTTTCCAGACCAACTCCAGGCCTTCAGGGCCTCGGCCCCCTGGAGAGCCGCGCTGCGGGCTCCGCTGCCCGCCCCGACGTGAGTGGCGTGCAGCTGGGCCGGCTCAGCAGCCTTCGCCTCGGGCCCGGCAGCTGCCGGTGCCGCTTCTGCTGAGGCTCCAGTTCTCCTGCTAACGTTTCCCGCGGCCTGAGCAGATGGGCTCGGAAACCCCCCCCGGGGGGCTGCTCACCACAGCCTCTCACAGGATGTGCCGGGGCTCGCGGGGCGTCAGGGCAGCGCAGCTGGGCGGGCGGTGTCCAGGGACGCGGCCGCTGTCCTGCCCCGTGTCGGCGCAGTTCAGGTTCCCTGTGCAACGGCCCGTGCACTGTGCCTCCTGGAGGGGCGGCTGGCTGGGAGCTGTGACGCTGCGTCCCCTTCCCCAAGGCCAGCCTCAGGACCGGCCGGGCCGTGCGGGGTGTCCCTGGCTGTAGGCCCGGCCCCCGAGGTGACCGTCGCTTTCCAGGTGTCTTGCTCTCCGGAGCGGACGCCCGTTTATTTGAGGAGCAGAGGGGAAGTCGTATTTCTGTTTCCTCAGTTTTCAGCTTTATCTCCGCTCATCTTGGGCATTTCGGAAACGGTCAGGCCTCTCATGTTACGTGGGAGCCGCGGGGGGCCCGTGAGGCCTGACCTGCCGTCCGGCTGGGGGCTGGCGTCCCTGTGCCCCGAGACCCCGGGCGGCGCAGACTCGGGGACGCGCCCAGCCCCCGCCGCGTAGCCGGCGTTGCTTCCAGCTGCGGCCATGTTTGTGTTCCTCTTTTTAAAGATTATGGGAAATTCATCCGAGTTCCAGAAGGCTGTCAAGCTGGTGATCAACACGGTGTCGTTTGACAAAGATTCCACCGTCCAAGTCTTTGAGGCCACAATCAGGTAAACCGGTGGACGTGTGTGTGTGTGTGTGTGTGTGTGTGTGTGTGTGTGTGTGTGTGTAAGGCTTTGAGGCCACGGTCAGGTAAACTGGTGGGCGCGCATGTGCCTGCGTGTTTGTGTGCGTGTGTGTGTGTGTGTGTGTGTGTGTGTGTGTGTAAGGCCGAGGCGGTGGGCTGGGCCTGCTCATCTTGGTGTTCGGACTCACAAAAGCTGAACAAATGACGTCCAAAGCCACGACAGTGTGGACACTTCGGCTCTGGCTGCGGGGGGCGGGTGCCCTTTCCTGCAGATTGCCGTGGTCTCCATGTCTGGCCTCGTTTCTTCCCTTCGCGCTTCCCTACGGAAGCCCCTGCTGTTTCTGAGGGAAACGCAGTCCCAGCTCTCCCATGCAGGAGCTCTGCTAGCTCCTGGCGCACTTCCTCCTTGTGTCTCCCTCCGGCCCCCCATGTCCATACCGGTTTGTGTGTGAACGTTTACTCTGGAAGGTGCCCTCAGCCACTCCCTTCAGGGCCGGCGGCGCTAGGGGGGCCTCCCGCCCCTGCAGGCCCTTCCCCCCTCCCCTGGCTGCTGCTCCAGAACTGGGAGAGTCTTGTCAGCGGCCGGCAGCCAGCCCCAGCCACCGCAGTCCTGGGTGTTTATCGTCTTGCCCCTTTCTGTTTCTTATATTCCAAGTTTTTTCCCCGCGTGAGAAAAACCGAGTGCTTCACTAAGATCAAAAGGGGGTGTTTGTCCCGAGACGGTGAGGGCAGAGTCGGGGCTGGAGGGCGCCGGCCCCCCTCGTCCAGAGCTCCGCCCGCCCGGGCAGCTGAGTGCAGAAGGCGTTCGAGGCCGCCTGTCTTCTCTGCTGGAGCGCGCGCGCCCGGCGGCCTGCATCGTGTGCTCTCCTCACAGGGTCCTGGGGAGCCTCCTCTCCGCCCACAGGATCATCACCGACTCCAGGCAGCCCTTCGGCGACATGGCGATCGAGGGCTACGACGGCGAGCTGCTGCGCATGGCGCACGACCTGGCCGTGAGGCTCCTGCCCGCCTTCGAGAACACCAAGACGGGGATCCCCTATCCTCGGGTGGGTAGGCGCCACGGCGGGGCTCCCCTGTCTGGTCTGACAGTTCTCTGCCCTCCCTAAGTACAGCTTCCTTGGGTCGTTTATTGGGGGGAGGGCGGGGACCACGGCGGAAGAGGAAAACCGAGTGTGTTCTTGCCAGATTTTGGTCCTCAATGCGAGGGGAATGTTTTCTTTCTCCTTCAGCGATTATTGAGCACCTACTGTGCGCCGGGCAGTCGCATCTGACTTAATCCTTCCCTGGAGGGACTTTGTTCCCAGGCTGTTTTCTTGAGCCCCACTCGTGGGGTTTATGTTCCCTGCCCTGGAGCACTTGGACCTGGGTCCCGTTCCCGAAGACCCCTGGGCGCTTCCCCGAGGGGGTGTATGTAGTGGAGGTTCCAGAGGCCGCGGATCCGTCGCGGATCCTTCAGATAAAGCCTCCGTCGACCTGTGTGCTGGCCCCGACGTAAACACCGATCGGGAGAGAGATTCTGCCTTCGCGGCGGCTGGTTTTGAGCCAGGAGCTCCCTGGGAATTGAGAACCCTCGAGGTCCTCAGTGGAGACTCAGCGCCCAGGGCCTCGGCGGTGAACGGCCGCCACGAGCGCGCGGCGCCCCCCTCTGGCTGGAGGACTCCACGGTCGGCGCGCAGTGTGGGCTCAGCCGCCTGCTGTCTCCGGCCGCGGCCCCGGCGGGTGGGGGGTGGCCCCAGGACGCACTGGCCGCGTGCCCAGGGCCACGATTGCCCCAGACTTGCCTTCCCAAGCGCTGTGAGGCTCTGGCGCTCTCACTGGCCCCACTGAGTCCACGTGGGGCCCCACGCCGCTGTCGTGGGTGTGACTTGGGGTGTGGCTGGCGCCCGTGACACCTGCCTCCTGCCCTGTGCCCCGTCCCCAGGTGAACCTCAAGACGGGCGTCCCCCCGGACAGCAACAACGAGACCTGCACGGCGGGCGCCGGCTCCCTCCTGGTGGAGTTTGGGATCTTGAGCCGCCTGCTGGGGGATTCCACTTTCGAGTGGGTGGCCAGGCGCGCCGTGAAGGCTCTCTGGAAGCTCCGGAGCAACGAGACCGGGTTGCTAGGTGGGCGGCGCCTTCTCCGTCCCTGCCGCTCGGCTGTCCTGCTTGAGAATCACTGTTGATGGAAATGCTAGAAAAAGATCTGCCCCTGGGGCGGGTAACATGGCTTCAATGTGAGGCCCTAAATCTCGGAACCTAGGGCTTCTGAGAGGGCGGTTTTCTCCTGTTAAAATGACTGAGGCGTTTCAGAAGGTCACTCGCCCAGACTGGACCTTCAGGGGTCGGGGTCCCGAAGCCCCGTCGGCAGGGAAAGGCGTAGTGAATCGCCTGTGCCCCACTCGCCATCCACCTGCGGCAGCCACCACGGCCTGCCCGGGCTTCCCCTGGGCGCTGGCCTCCCGCTGGGCCTCTGCTCTGGCCGGTCACACGCTGTCTCAAGCCGCTGGTCACTGCAGGGGGGCAGCCCTCTGGAAGTGACTTCCCTTTCCCTCAAGTTCTTAAGCTTAGTCACAGGTTTGTGGCATTTGAGGACAGTGGAGACAAAACATCCCCGCCCATCGGCGGGGTCCAGCCACGGCCCCTGGCCCGGCCTGCCCACCGTCCCCAGCCTGCCCGAGCCCGGCCGTCCTCGCAGTAGCCATCTCAGCGCTGCCCGGCGACACCCGGCGTCACCGCTCCTTTGCGTTTCCTTTTATGGGCAGTTTTTCTGATGAACAGCATAGCGCTTCCTCTTTTATGAACATTTTAGGGCTGTTCCCGGATGGCAGCCCCGGGTCAGAGCTGCGAGGGCCCTTTGCTCTTGAACAGCAGAACAACAGGCCAATTTTTCTTGGCTCTCAAGTGTCCCCGAGTTTGTGCCGGGGCAGCGCCCCGTGTGCAGAAAGGCCACGTGGCTGCTCCTGCGGTGACTGACCGGCCCTCGGGGCCGGCGCCTCCCTCCTGCCCGGGGCAGCGCCCTCGGGCCTGAGCCGCGCGTGCTGTGCTTGCAGGCAACGTGGTGAACATCCAGACGGGCCACTGGGTCGGGAGGCAGAGCGGCCTGGGTGCGGGCCTGGACTCCTTCTACGAGTACCTCCTCAAGGCCTACATCCTCTTCGGGGAGAGGGAGGACCTGGACATGTTCAACGCGGCGTACCGGAGCATCCAGGGCTACCTGCGGCGAGGGTGAGTGTCCCCGAGCCCTGTGTGGCGCTCCGGTGGTTCCTGCACCTCTCAGTGTGAATCTGCGGTGTCCGCCGCTTTCCTCGTCACCTTCCCGCCCCACGCTGTCCGCCGTGGTGGGGAGGGGGTGTGTGGGCAGCTTCCCACCGCGTGGCCTGAGACAGATGGGTCCACCACAGAAGCCACGTGCTTTCGTGGCCGGGTCTGCACTGACAGTCCACCGTCTGTCCGACTGGAGCGTCGTGTGCGGGGCTGGCGCCACAGGCTCGGCCGCAGCCTGCGTCCTGCTGGCCGAGCAGGGCGCAGGGTCATGTTCTTCCGCCGCGCAGGCGATAGGCGTGGACGTGGCCATTTGAGCAGCGCTGTTTGCTGCGGCTCGGCTGCGCGTCGGTGTGGCGGCCGTTGGCGGCTCAGGGGCTTCTCCCCGACGTCCCCGCGCCCAGGCCCTGCCTTGTGGCGTCTGCTGTGCGGGGGCAGCTGCTGAGTGTCCTGCAGGCGGGGGGCTCCTGGCCCACTCCGGCCGCCAGGGGAGGCCGGTGCAGCCGTTCCTGGCCCTCAGGGTGGTGAGAGGACATGGGCTGCAGCCCCAAGCCCAGGTGCCCTGTGACACAGCCGCAGCCCCCAGCCCCCATGATGGACAGCGGGGCCTCGTCTTGCCTGGGGGGCGCAGCGCAGGGGGCGCGCCTCGCCCCGGGCGTGTTCTCCGGGCGGGCGGCATCCGCAGGGCTTCCAGGGCGAGTTGGGGGCGCCCGCTCCCCGCCCATGTCACTGAGCGTCCCCCGGCGCCGCTTGGCCCCGCAGCCGGGAAGCCTGCAACGAGGGGGAGGGCGACCCCCCGCTGTACGTCAACGTGAACATGTTCAGCGGGCAGCTGATGAACACCTGGATCGACTCCCTGCAGGCCTTCTTCCCCGGGCTGCAGGTACCGCCCGCCCGGCTGGGCGTCGCTCGGCACGTGCTGATGCTGGGGGCGGCGCGGGGAGGCCGTGTGCCTGCAGGCCGCCCCCACCCAGCCGCCCGCTGGCTCTGCCGCCCCTGCCCGCCCGCGACCCCTCGGGCCGCTGGCTGTGGGGCGGGGCGGAGAGCCGGGCGGCTGCCCCCCGGCCAGCGTCTTACGGTGCCCGTGCCCCTGAGGTCCTGATGGGAGACGTGGAGGACGCCATCTGCCTCCACGCCTTTTACTACGCCATCTGGAAGCGCTACGGGGCCCTCCCCGAGAGGTACAACTGGCAGCTGCAGGCGCCCGAGGTGCCCTTCTACCCGCTGCGGCCCGAGCTGGTGGAGTCCACGTACCTCCTCTACCAGGTAGGGCGCCCCTCGGCCTGGCCTGGGGGCTGTGGGCGTGCTGGCCGGCCGGGGGCGGGCCAGCGAGTGTGGGTCCCCGCCAGCGCCCCATTCGGTTCTCCGCCCTCGCGTGGTAAGAGTGGGGTTGGGTGCTCCGTGTTTCCGTGTTTGTTTGACCGAAGAGCCCGCGAGGTGGACCCTGCATGCGCGGCCCGTGGGCCTGGTCCGTGTGACCATCCAGACAGAACTTCCTGCTTGGAGAGGAAACTGTTTGGGATTCACCGCGCGCCCGTTTCACCTCGTGTTTAAAAGCACACCCCGTGCCCCTGCTCCGAGCCAGTCTCGGTGCCGCGCCGTCCCGGGAAGTCTCCTCCCGGCTGCTGCAGGCGGGCGTCCCCGGGCGTCCAAACCCGCCCCCGCAGCCCCCGGCTGTGTCCAGGACGCTGCCCCCACGGCTGCCCGCGGGCTGGCGGCACCGGCTGTGGGCCCCCGAGACCCACTCCAGGAGCCCCACGGGGCTGGGCGCTGTGCTCAGGCAGCTGCCGCCTTCCGGCCCGAGTCCTTGCGTGTGCGCCGGTGCGAGGGGACACGGGCGGGCGTGCTCACCCCATGAGGGCCTCGCGGGCCGGAGCGCTGGTGAAGGGGGGCCGCCGCCTGAGCCCCTCCTGGCTCCCGGGTCTCTCTGCGGCTCTCGCTGCCCTTCTGTCCCCCATCCTCAGCCTCTGCTCCCTGTTTCCCCCGCGAATCAGAGATCGGCCTCTCAGCTCGGCCCAGGCACGGCCGGGTCCCGAGGCCGCCTTCCCTGCGCGCTGGCGGGAGCTGGCGACAACCCCTCTCGTAACTTGCGGTGGGGTCCAGGTCTCAGTCCCAGAGAAGCACTATCCTAAGAAACCATCTGGGGCGCGGACGGAAGAGTCGGCCGGAGGCCCGAGCTCTCTGGTCGGGCGAGGAGCGTGGGGAGCCCCCGTCGGGGTCCTGCTCAAGTGCGGTGCGGGCCGAGTCCAGTGCCGGCGCCTGCACCTCGGTTTCTAGATGTGTCCCCGGACCTGGCGCTCTCCGGGAGCCGTCCTCACCCCTGACCGGGACAGCGTCGGGGAGACCGGGGGTGGGGGGTGGGGGTGGCTGTGCCGGGGCGGCCGACTCGCCTGGTTCACGTCAGGCCGAGGCTGCGCTGCGGGCCGGAGCCCCGAGTCTCGGTTCCGCCTGGTGCGTGAGCCCGGCCAGTGCCTGCCGCACCGCGACCCGCCGCGGGGCGCCCCAAGGCACCGGCGTGCTGGTGGGCGCGAGTCCACGGCCCCCACTGGGTCCCACTTTCTCGTGCTCTCTCCAGGCCACCAAGAACCCCTTCTACCTGCACGTCGGGGTGGACATTCTGCAGAGCCTGGAGAAGCACACAAGGGCCAAGTGAGTCCGCCCCGCCCCGCCCTCCGCCGGCCGCAGCCGGTTCATTCCGAGTTGCTCTGGGGAAGGCTGTTGGGCATTTAATTCACGGAACAGCCCTTCGTGCTGATTTTGAGGGACTGTCGCTTTTTGTGTGGTAGAAATTGGGAGCCGCTTTGACTCTGGCCCTTTGTTCTGTGAGGTTCCAGCAGAGCGCACGGATCTCCCTAAGGAACATTCCCGCTCGCTCAGCAGGTGCGGGAGGCGGAGAAGGTTTCGGGAGTCGCGGGGCCTGGCCGGGTGCAGGCGATCGGTCAGCACCAGGCGCTCCGTGTGGGCCTCTGTGCGCCCCCCCCCCCCCCCCCGCGTGTGTGCGCGTGTCTGTACAAAAACTCCATTTGGGACCTTATTTTTGGGACCTCGGTTTTTAGCTCAGCAGGGAACCACAAGCATCTCTTACAGAGCGCTGTTTTAAGCCCTCCGAAAGATAAGCCAGCTTTACACTAACGGGGGCCGAGCGTCTAAAGCAGCCCTCAGTCTGCCACGGGTGGTTCTCACGGTCTGGTCACGCTTTTGGTCGACGCCCTGCACCCCTGCCTCCCTCCGCACCCGCCGGGGCTCAGCTGCAGACCACAACGGAGCACGAGGCCTGCCGGGGCTGGCGTCCCCCGCCTGGCCGTCTCCCCTGCGAAGCGCCTGCTCCTGCGTGGGGCGCGGGTGGGGCGGCCGCTCACCAACTGTCTTGCAGGTGTGGGTATGCCACGCTGCACCACGTCGTGGACAAATCCCAAGAGGACCGGATGGAGAGCTTCTTCCTCAGCGAGACCTGTAAATACCTGTACCTGGTATGTGGGGAGCGCCTGGGGCGAGCCTGCGCCTGCACTGCCCGGCCGTGCGGCCAGCTCCCCTCCTCGGCGGCCACGACCTTGGCTGCTGGGCTCGGGCGGCTGGCGGTGGAGATGGGCTGAGTCTGCGGCGGGGCCTGCAGGCCGAGGGCCGAAGTGAGGCCTCTGGGAGGGGCGGGGGCGCCTGCCCCCTCACTGTGCTGTCCGCCTGCCCTCGCGCCTGGCTGGCCCTCCAGGCCGCCTCCGTGTGCAGGGAGGGGACGCTCCGTGCCGGGAGGGCCTCACGCTTCCGTACGGGGCCGTCTGCGGAGAGGGCAGGTGACCGCGCCGTGGGCGGGTGGCCTCCTGGCCCGTGCGCTTCGGGCTCCAGGCCGGGTGTGGGGGAGGCGGGGCTGGTGGGAGGCCTGGGCCTGAGCGTCTGACCGCAGCGGCTCTGCCCGCCCGGGAAGCCTGAGGGCCCCGCCCGGCCGATGCGGGTGCCAGACCGTCTTCCGTCCGCACCTCCGCAGCTGTTCGACGAGGACAACCCGGTGCACAAGGCCGGAAGCCGGTACCTGTTCACCACCGAGGGCCACATCGTGTCCGTGGACGCACACCTGCGGGAGTCGCCCTGGAAGGAGCTCTTCGCGGACGAGGGCGGGCAGGGCCGGCCCGGAGCGCACGAGCCCGGCGTCATCAACTCCAGCGCCAACGTAGGTGCCCAGGGGGGCTGCCGCCCCGCCGCGGGGAGCCCCACGGGGCCGCTCACGGGGCCAGCTCCGGGGGGCAGCTCCGGGGCGCGGCCCGGCCTTCCGGCCCTGTGGGGGCGGGGCCGGCGCGTAGGGCCTCGGCCTGCGTCAGAGCCCTTGAGGGAAGGCGCCTGTCCCTCAGAAACGGGGAGGACAGGAGATGGCCGCGCTCCAGGCGCCGGCTCTGAGCCGAGAGGGGGGCCCCGCGCGGCCCCGGCAGCGGAAGCCTCCGCGGTGCCCTGCGCGCAGCTCTGGGTCCCGGCTCCGCCCTGGCCCCGCTCTCGGGCTTCGCGGGATGCGGGCGTTGGCGGGCGCCGCTGGCCGCCCGGCGGCGGGGCGTGGGGGGGTGCGGGGGGCCAGCGGAGGCTGGACGTCAGCCGTGCCCAGGCCCCACGGAGCTCAGCAACGTGCTTCCTCCCTAGTGCCACCGCGTGCCCGACGAGCGGCGCTACTCCCTGCCCCTGAAGAGCGTCTACATGCGCCAGATCGACCAGATGGTCGGCCTGATCTGACGGCCCGCAGCCCCGCGCCGAGCCAGGCCGCCCAGGGGCGTTGGCGTTTCCGTCCGGCCGCCCGCCCGCACCCAGTAAATCCTTGCATACGTTAGTGCCTCCGCTCCTCAGTGCAACGCCTGCGTTCCGTACGGTGCCACCTGGACGTGCGAAGGTCTGCACGGCGCCGTCACCGGCTGTGGACCCCGCCCGGCTCCGTAGCCCGTCCCCGGCGGGGCCCGGCCCTGCGCTGGCCTCTGCCCAGGGGCTCTGGGTCCCGCTGGGTGAGCAGCCCCGCAGCCGCCTGTGACTGAATCGCTCGGGGCCCTCGCGCTCCCGGGCCGCTCCTCAGGCCCCTTGGGGCTCGCTGTGGCTGCTGGTCTTCTCCGGATCCTGCGGTCTCCCCGCCGTCCCGTCGGTTGGGGGTTAGCAGGTAGGTCCCTGGCCGGGGCCACATCTGTGCTGAGCTTACCTGAGGAGCTCCCCGAGTTCCAGAACCAGGTGCCTTTCGGGAGAGCGAATGCCTGAGGCTGTCTGAGCCCATCTGCGCGTTTCCTGACCACGCGGCCTGCGTGTGCGTGTGTTTGGGCTGCAATTCCGTTGTTTCCGTGTCTCCTGCCGATGAGCTGGGTCGGGGAGGAGCGTGGCCCGAGGCCGCTGCCCAGGAGGCAGCTGCCCAGGAGGCCGCTGGGGCGAGCACCTGCCCCTTGCGCTGGGCTGGGGCTGGCCGCCGTGGGGCCGCTGTGAGAGGGACCGGGTGGGGAATAGTCAGGAAGATTCTGGAAACTTCTTGGCCAGTTCATGCCTTTCAGCTTGATGATTCCGCAAGCTCCTGGGAGGACGAGTCGTGCTAAAACGCCTTCTTTTCTTTTTCGTATTATTTTCTGAGCCGGAATGGAGTTGTCTGTCTTTGGACTTGCAGTGTGCCCTCCCGTGAAGTAGGCCATCGGAACCCTGGCCCGGCTTCGTGGAGGTGGGGCGCCCTTGGGGAGCGAGGGGGTGTGCTGCCCCAGGCCTGGGGCGCCGGGCGAGACCGCGGCAGCCTGGGGGCAGAGCCCGCGCCGCTTAAGCCATCACACCTGCAGTCCCTGGAGAAGCTTCTCTCCTTGAAAATTAAAGTGCTACTGTTTTTTAAAATAGATCTGTCATCCAGGTCTGTGAGAGTCAAAAAAAAGGGAATTTCAGCAGCAGTCACGTCACTTTTGTCTTTTAAACTTTACTATGCAAATTATTTTCAAGTGAAAAAAATCAGATGCCTCTATTTTACCTTTCTTCCTTCATCTCCGAAGAGTTCTGTTCATCAGCGCGGTCTCATCTGCTGACTAGGAAACTTCCTGTGAAAATTCTCCACGGTAAATGTGGTCATTGGCTCCGTCAACCCCAAGGTCCCGTCGGACGCTGCCCACGCACGCGCGTCCCTGTGCCTTGTCTGGCCGTCGGGGGACGGCACATGACCCCTCTGCGTGGGCCCGTCAGGGAAGAAAGTGGGCCCCGTGCGTCTGTCTGCTCTCGGCGCCTGCGCCCCTGCCCGTGCGCCGCGTGGCCTTCTCGTCGCCCGCCTGTCCTGCCCCTGCTGCCCGCACCCCGGGCCGGCCACCCTGTGGGCTGAGCGCCGCCGGGGCCCCTGGGACACCGCGTGCCCACACGGGGCGTCTCCAGCCCTCTCCACGCGGGGCGCCGGGCTAGTCCCCGTGGCCGGGGGAGGCTGCCCCCGGTCAGCGGTGTGGGGGCTGGTGCCGGGAGCTGCCTGGCCGCCCGGGGAGAGGGTCTCCGGCCCCGTCAGGCGGCTGGTTTTCCTGACACCGAAGGCGTCACCGCGGAGAGGGCGGCAGGGCCTGTCTGTGCTTCTGCTCGTGTCCGAGACGCGGGCGCTGCGGGCCGCCCTGGCCAGTGCTGTGCCCCGGCCCGGTTCCGATGGCCGCGGCCTTGGGGCGGGGGGCGGCGCCGCCTCCCATCCCGGGCGGGTAGAGTGGGGGAGCCCGTTTGGGCCCCCACCCTGAAATGGGCCCTCAAAGCTGCTGTTCAAGGTGGCCTTCGGGGAGGCCGCCACGTGCGGCAGACAGGGCGGCCAGCTGGGGGGCCTGTGACCGGGAACCCCATCTCCGCGAGGTGCGGGCAGTGTGGCGGGCTGGGCCTGGGGGACCAGCCCCCCTTTCATTCCTTCACTCTCATTCCTGCTCCACCACGCGGTCCCCATTCTGTTCTGCTCCGGGCCTCTCAGTCCGGAGCTTCCTGGCTGGCAGGTGCGCCCTGAAATCTGACGCCTCCCTGGCCCCCCACTGAGGGCCTGGCCGCCGCCATCTGCCCGCTCACCCGCAGCTCCGACCCCAACTTCCGTCCTCTTCCTGGGGGGCTTGCCTGAGAGCCCCCCTGCCCCCCACGCAACTGAGCCGGGACCCGCCAGAACTTTGCTCCTTCCTCCCCATTCCAGACCCCGCTGCTTCCCCGGTGCCTCTCCCTGCAGGCCGGGCCCCGGGCGCGGAGTGGGGGCGGGACCCCGCAGAGCTCAGGGCTGCGCCCCACGATGTGGATGTGAGTCTGGGGGCGTGTTCTGGCCCGTGGACCTTCCTGTTCGTGTTCCCGCCCCTCTCTCCGAGAGGCAGAGAAATACTATTTTTAAAGGTATTTTGTCTTAATTTGAATAGCAAGACACAAGCTGTAATTTTATTTATTATGCACAAGAAAGGTAAATCTGTTTTTACAAAATCTCAAGTTAGACACTCTGGGAAAGCCAATTGGACTGTAGAAACGCTTCTCTGTAACGTGCAATATGCTTTGCGACTATAGATGGTATTTTACGTTTAATCTGTAAATAAGAAATGCATTTAAATTAAAAGGGAGCTTTTTGTAAGAGGACCAAATGTTCTTTTATAAATGTACTAATATCTTGCTCTTTGAAATTTTCTAGGATTTTTATGGGTGATTTTTATTAAAAGATTCTTCTTTTTGAGTTGTCTTCTTGTCTCTCTGCCGCAGACTCAGAGACGCGTCCCTGACGGGCGGGGGCGACCTGACAGTTGTGGGGGACAGCACCCCCGCCCCGTCCGCCGGCCCCCTCAGCCTCCCCGCGAGCTCTGGCATGTGGGAAGCTCTCGCTGCCCTCTGCCCTCTGCCCTCTGCCCTCTCCGGTTGTGTCTGGAGCCGGCCGACTGGCTTCTCCTGGCCGATCAGGACGGTGGCTGCTCGCCTGGGGGCGTGGCCGCTGCTGCCCAGCTGTGCCCGGTGGACCTGACGGGCCTTCTGGAAACGGCCTCTGGGCCTGGGGAGGGCAGCACCAGCGCTGCTCTCAGCCTGACCCAGCCGCGCCCCGCGCCCGCCGGGCACCCTGGCACGCAGCGTCGCCTGCCCTGCGCAGCAGCCCCACGCGCTGCGGGGCGAGTCCTGCGCCGCCTCGGCCGAGGGCGCGGGGTCCTGAGGTCCAAGGGCGCCGCTCTCCCCGCCCCACTGGCAGTGGGCTCTCGGCGGGGCGGGGCGGGGGCAGGAACACTGAGGCCCTCCCGGCCAGGGCCAGGTCGGACCCGGTGCAAACCTGCGTGGCCTCCAGAGTGCCGCCCAGCCCCAGCCTCGCGCTCCTGGGCCTGGAAAGCCCTGGGGCCGCAGGGCTGGCCGCCCTCCTGGGGGAGCAGGTCCCCGCCTCACCCTTTGGACACTCCGGCTCGCGCGGGGCCTCCCTGGGCTGGGACGTCTGCCCGCCGACCGGGAGCGGGACCCACGAGGCAGGACACCGCAGAGAGGAGGGAGGAACCAGCTCGCCAGAAAGCCCCGGCTCCTCCGACCCGCACTTTGGGTAAATACAGGCGCTTCAGGGCCTCCCTGGTGGGCAGCGGTTAAGCGCTGCGCTGTGGGGCTGTCGGCAGCGGTGACGCGAGTTCGACGCCCGGCCGGGGAGAATCCCACATGGTGCGCAGACCTCTCCTGCCTCCCCGCTGCTCCCCTCAGCAGTGTGTTTCCATCGATTTGCCTGTGCTGCTCCCCACTCTGTCCCTGGTGAGCCCTTTCGCCGCTCCGCGCCTCTGGGCTGCACCCCAGCTTGTGTGCAAAAATAATTCTTTAAAAAAAAATACTGGTACTTTATTTGTGACGAGAATCCCTAGGCTTCGCTTCCTCAGCAGCGGCCAGGTGCGACGCAAGCCAGCGTGGGCAGCGGCCAGCACTGGACACGGGACGCGGCCGAGCACGTGGGGTCGGGAGCGCGACGCTTGCTGCACCGTCGTCTGTCACAAAAGCTCTTTCTTCCCCCACCACAGAATTTGACAGTGGTTGAACCTCGAGCCTTGAAAGCCTTCCTATCGCCCTAAACTTCCAGAAAGCCCTGACCTGGTTCGAGGGGCCAGACTGAACACGCATTCTGTGGTCACAGCGGATGGGCATCGCGCCATCTCAGGGCTGAGCTGGCTTTGCCTTTAACGCGGGGTCAAGAGGGGTCAAGAGCAGGAAGGGAAACCGCCGCTGAGAGGTCTCCTCGAGGAGGAGCTGTGTCCCGCTGCGGCGTGCGTCTCACCTACAGAGCAGGTCTCGGTGTCGCCCTCTTCTCTTTTTTCCTGAAAGATTTATTTATTTATGCATACAGGAGCTGGGGTGCAGGCCAGAGGTGTGGGGGTGAGAGGGTTCACCAGAGACAAAGTGGGGAGCAGAACGGGCAGATCCACTGAAGTGCACTGCTGAGGGGAGCAGCAGGGGAGACAGGAGAGGTCTGCTGTGCCCTGTGGGAAGCTCCCGGGGATCGAACTCGTGCTGCAGTGGCTGCTGATAGCTCCATAGTGCTGAGACTTAACCCCTTCTGGCACCAGGGAGGCCCCTCTGTCTGTCGTTTTTGTGGGTGTTTCCTTGTCCACACGAACACATGGGTGGGGGCAGTTTTGTTATCGTTGCTCCATACAAATACCTGTAGATGTCACAATTCTTTGAGTTTGGAGCGATATGCCAGAAATGTCACGTTTTGCCACCAGCACTTCGGCTTCAGAACCGTTGGCTGGTGTGTCTGAGGTGGTGCGAGCACAGAGTGGGCGGCCGCCGGCCACGGTCAGGCCAGGGACTGGGGTTGCTCGCCGGACTTCTGGGGCGGGCCCCGGGCCTTGGGCCCGCCGAGGTCTCGCTCGTGATTATTTGTGGTGCCTGTTCCCTTGGGAATCCAGAGGCACCTGCATCCCCTGAGATGCTCAGAAAAACGTCACCTTTAGTGGGTCTCTGATAATACACTTAAGGGGCTCCCTTACCTTGCCACCGCCTGAAATACACTGGCAGGACACCGGGGCCTGAAGACTTCGCTCGTTGAGTTTGAGTTTGGAGCCTCGCTCAGCTCACTGGGGTCTGGCCTGGTTTCCGAGCCCGCTGGTCAGTTTACTTGTGCACTGGAAGAGTGCACTGGAAGAGTGGAGCAGTGTCCAGGGCTTCTGCCGTGCGGACGCACGTCCTCTCTGCGTCCTGGGACACAGCTGTGGCGGGAGGAGCCTCCTGGACCTCTGTGTCCCGGTGGGCCAGGTGGGGCAGAGCAGAGGCCCCTCGGGTTTCTGGGGGGCCTGGCCCACCCACTGTGCCCAGCAGAGCGGGTGAGATTCCGGGTGCACGAGGGAGTCGGGCTGAGGGCGGCCGGGTCTCCAGCCGGCCCATTTTAGGTGACAGGGGCCCCCCTGTATATGCCGAGGAGTGGGGTGGTGACTCCTTCACGGCGGCGGCTCTCAGAGAGTCCCTCAGATGCACCTGGGAGCTGGTGACTCCCAGACTCTGCGTTTGCACCCCAGAGTTTCTGACTCAGTGAGTCTGGTGCTGAGACCGCTGCTGTGCTAACCAGTTCCCAGGCGAGGCTGCAGAGCTGGGGACCACGTTGCAAGCCCTGCTTAGTGCTCCCCCTTTGTGCCCCCTTGCACAGCCTTCCGAGCCATGCCCGGCCCAGCCTCCAGGCGGAGCGACAGGTGGCCCCGTCCCCACAGGGCTGGGCCAAACCTGCTTCTTCCGAGAGCAAGTGCAGTTGAAGGACACGCGGAGCAGGACAAGAAGCCTGGGCTGCCCCTCTCAGGCCCCTGGGGCCGAGGGCAGCTGGCCGTCAGCAGGAGGGGTGAAGGGTGCCTGACCCTGGAAGCGCCGGCTTAGCCCAGGCGTGGGTCTGGGGCCGGCCTTGGGGTCCGGGGCCGCGGGCTTCCTCCGGGGGCCGGCCGGCTGTACCTCCCGCTCGCGCCACCAGGGGGCGCCATGGCCTCACTTTTCCCGCGGCGCCTCGGCCCGGCCGGGGGTCCGCGCCAGCGCACAGGCCTCCCTGGGGGCAGCAGGGGCGTGGCCCAGGGGCTTCCTCCCAAGCCTCCTGCGGCTCCGCACGCCGCCCTCACGGTGCCGTGTCCCGGGGTCCTCGCTCTGCAGGATAAAACTGGGAGCTGCGAGACGTGGCCTGATGCTTCCAAACCCGCCAGTGAGGAAAGGAGGCGAATGTCCTCGAAGCGCCCGCGCCCGGCCTGTCCTGCCCCCGCTCCCGTGAACCGGGCCCAGACGCGGGGCTCCGCTCTGCGGGGCTCAGCAAGGGGGCTCCCCAGGGGCTGCCCCTCTGGGAGCTGGGGCGTCCCTGCCCTGAAGCCTCAGTCTCATCCCACCTCGGCGGTTTTGGGGAGGCCTGCTCCCCCCGGCCGGAGAGCGAAGCCTCAGGGCCCCTCTCCCCGGCGCTGAGGGCTGCAGCGTCCGCGGCTGCGAACCTGCTTCAGAACGTGGCCTGGAGCCCGTGGAGGTCCGGCCTCTGCTGCCCGCCCAGGCACGGCCTGGCATGTGCGCCCCCAGACCAGGCCGCCATGACGGTCACCTGCAGCTCTGCATTCCCGAGCGGAGGTCAGGGCCGCCGGTCAGTTAGAAAAACCTGACAAGTGTTTTTGATGTCGTTTTGTTTTTTATTTTTTTGAGGACAGTTTATTTTTTGATTAGATAATACGTAGACGTGGTATACGATTTTTTTTAATGTATATGTTTTTATTGTTATTTATGTCGTTTGCATTTTGTATTCCCCTTGGGTAACCCACCACCAATTCACCCATGATCCATCTCCGTGGTCCCTTGTGTTCGTTTCTATTCCATTTTCTGCCCTTTTCCTTCCCTCCCCCCATCCCCCCCCAGTGTCTCTCTCCTATTTGGTTTCCCTATAGTCCTGTTATAAGTGAAACC
>PVIJ01002149.1:48686-62303 GCA_004024925.1 Scalopus aquaticus | reverse complement strand
TTTCGCTGAGTATGATCCCCTCTAATTCCATCCATTTCGCTGCAAATTGCATGTGTTTATCTTCTTTCCATGCTGAATAGTATTCCATTGTGTATATGTACCACATCTTCTGGATCCAATCATCTATTTTTGGACATCTGGGTTGCTTCCATACCTTTGCTATTGTGAACAGTGCCGCAATGAACATCCGGGTGCATGTATCCTTTTGGATTAGTGTTTTTGTGTCCTTTGGGTAGAGTCCCAAAAGTGGTATTGCTGGGTTGTATGGGAGCTCCATGTTGAGCAGCTTGAGGAATCGCCATACAGCCTTCCATAGTGGTTGGACCAGTTCACATTCCCACCAGCAGTGCAGAAGAGTTCCTTTTTCTCCACATCCTCTCCAGCATTTGTTGTTGCCTGTATTTTTAATGTGTGCCATCCCCACAGGTGTGAGGTGGTATCTCATAGTGATTTTGATTTGCATTTCCCTGATTATAAGTGATGTTGAGCATTTTCTCATGTACCTGTTGGCCATTTGCTTTTCTTCTTTGGAGAAGTGCCTTTTGAGCTCTTCTGCAGTCAAAAAAATTGATGTTGTTTTAGAGTCGATGGATCTGAGAGCAGATCTGGTCCTTGGGTTCACTCTGGGAAAGGTCTCCCCAGAGCTCCCTTCGGCAGTTCGTGACAAGCTTCTCCACGAGATGGAGACTCAGTTGTACTTAAAGAACAGGTGTATTAGGGCAAGGAAGTAAAGGCACTTGCACAGACACAAGCAGGCAGGAAGAGGTGCCGAGCTGAGGGGCAGGTTTGCTAAGAGAGGCCTGCGTGGTGCAGGACCCCGGGCAGACAGGCAGCCGCTGCCCTGCAGAGGGACAGAGCTGGTAAAGGAAAGCTCCTGCATAGGCACAGGTGGGCAGAGAGATGGCTGCCCCGAGTTCTTGCCCGGATGGCCCTGATACAGCCCTCTTTCAGTGGGGAGGGGCTCGTCTTTGAGGAGGGCCGTCTGTTTGCTGGCTGGCTAGAGTTAGGAAAGAGATCAGAGATTCTACAATGGCTCAATCTCCGTGTCTTTGCCCCTCGACTGCCATCTAGCTCCTCCATATGCTTTGTAACTTAGGAGCTCGCACCCAGGGATTGTGCTAATGGTTATGTTGATTTCTTCTACCCCCACTTCCTTGTGTGGGTCTGGTTCTAATCTTATGTTGCATTATATCTCCTCCGTCATTTTCATATGAGCTGAGAGCAGCCCGGGAGCTGGGAAGGGCATGTGTCTGGAGGCGTGATGCTGACCGCCCGGGGGCGCAGGACCCACGTATGACGAGGCACCCCAGAAGCTGATCGGTGGACACCTGGTAGATAAGACTGGAGCCACGGCCGGAGTCTGGGGTCTGGTTTCCACGACAGTCAAGCAGATAAGAATTATCTGGTCAGCAGGCTCCTGCCCGCAGCCCCAGCCCCAGATGCTGCCCCCTGCTGGCCCCAGATTGGAGCGTACCCGCCCTGAGCCAAGTGAACCCCAGGTGTGGGGGCGTCCGGGCAAGGGGGCAGCCTCCTGCCTCACCTGCTCTTGCTCGGAAACTCCTGAGCCCCCGTCTGAGATTGGGGAGCCCCGTGAGAGCCTGAATTTTAAGCCAATTGGTACCTACTGGCAGGTAACAGTTTTCCCTAAAGGCTGAGTAACCGAGGCAGTTGCAGGCCCTCTGGAGCCTTCCTATAAATCAGGAAGGATCTCGCTGACGGGCCGGCGCCACCTGCTTGGAGGAGCCTTTGCACCAGGGTGACTCCTGTTGCCATGGTGACAGCAAGCCCAGGGCCCCCAGCGCCCCTCCCCCGCCTTCCCTGGGCCTTTCTGCAGCCCCTGCCCCCGCGCCTGCTGCCTGCCTGCTGCCTGCCGCCCGCCGCAGCTCACGGACTCGGAGGAGGGCCCGGCCCAGTCGCTGGCGGCTTTGCGGGGCCCAACCTGCATCTGAAAGTTTCTGATCAACTTCAAGGTGCGTTGTGAAAATCCAGGCAACACTGTAGGAAGAGCCAAATGGAAACTCGGAGCTCCTGTGGGATTTTCAGCTATGCAGGACGTGGTCTGATGGTCAGATGGAAGTACGAGTGTGTGTGTGAGTGTGTGGGTGTGTGGGGAGTGTGTCAGTGTGTGTGTATGAGAGGTGTGAAGTTGCCACGTAGAATTTCAAATAATTTCTTTCTAGTGTAAATATGCCCCAAACATGTTGATCTGAAAATCTAACAACCGGCGCCCTTTGTTTCAGCCGCTGCGTTCGGCAACCCCATGGGGCGCTGCGTGAGCGGAGGGACGTGGGGACAGCGGGGCGTGTGCACCCGGGTTGCCTGGCACACGAGGCGTGGCGCATGTGTGCTGCATGTGCTGGTGTGAGGCGGGTGCGCTGTGTGTGGGGCGTGTGGGGCGTGGATTCCACGCGTGCAGCCACGCTGGCACTGAGTGTGTCTGCAGCGTGGGCCCCGGCTCCCAATGTGGGGTCCTCGTTCCCCGGAAAGTGTGTAGAGCACGACGTCCCCCACCCGCCCTCCAGAGGCCCTGGGGAGGAGGGGTGTGCAGGAGCTGGGGACAAGCGGGGTTCACATTCAGCCTTCTCCTCTGTGACAGTTCAGACGAGTAACAGAGTCAGACGGGGCGCAGGTCGGGGGGTGACTGGGGGCTCCTGTGCTGGGGGAGGCTGTGTGGGTGCACACGCACCCCCTGAGCGGTGAAGCAAACCTCGCTTGTCGGCGCCCTGTGAAGACTCCCCTGTGAGGTCCCCGTGAGTTTGCATTGGGGTGACGGCGACTAAATCTCCCCCTTGAACAACGTGAAGGCACCAAGATCACGGGGTGGGGTAGCCCCTCAGATGTCCCGGCCTCAGCCTGCCTCCGGGGCGAAGGTGTGGGTCTCTCTGAGTGGGAGGGCCCCTGCCCTGATGTCGGGGGGCGAATTTTTCCGAAGCAGACGCATCTGTGAAGGATGAAGCGGCAGAGCGGTGGCTGATTCTTGGGGTTCAGAGTTTCTGAGGTCAAGTGTTCCTTCGGATTTTCCTCTATCGCTTTCCCTCTGAAGAGGCAAATTCGAAACAACAGCGTTGTAGTTGCTCCCAAGGAAATCAGCGCTGTGAGCACCTTAAAAGCCACGGAATGGTATGGAGTGGGGCTCATACCCCAATAAAGCTGTCGGAAAGAAGGTAAAGTTGGACGTCCCCATTTCCGTCAGCACCGCATTGAGACCACGTCGTGTCACCGCAGTGGACACCCCACGAGCGCTCGCGGCAGGCGATTCGCGTCTAAGAACAGGTGTGAGCGGTGGGGACGCTCCTCTGACACGAGCCGCCGTCAGACCGGGCATGGACAGGGTCACCGTGCTGCCCCGGCACAGGAAAGGCTGACTTTCAGAGACACCCCAGTAAAGAGAAGGGAATTGTCACTCCTGCTTTTCTTTTGCTCCCCACATTCATTTATTACCTGATGCCCATGTCGGCTGGGGTGGGCGGCAGGGGCTAAGGCTGTGCAACTTAATTTTGCAGAAGTCTCGTCCACTGAAATCTGTAAGCCGAGCACGGCTGTTCCCCAAAACACCCCATCTCCCGGACCCAGTTGGATTCTTAATGACGTCTCAGCGGCGGGAGGCTCTGGAGAGGCAGGGACAGACAGGGGCGCCCGTTCCCTCTCCCGGGAAGAAAATACGGAGTATGTCGCCTTCCTCCTTACAAACACCGCCCACCTGGGGTGCCTGGGGCGGAAGTGAAAGGCATTTTCAAATGAGGGGAAAGCAAGTCAGACCCCGTCCTAGATTAACAAGGAAAAACCAAATCGCAATTGAATGCACCGGGGCAAAGGCGACTCACTTCTCCGCATTGTTCGCGTTCGCAAACGATTCTTCTTCCTGCGCTAAGAGAGTCCTTAGCTGGCTCGCTGCAGCCTGAATGTTCCATCTTGGGGTAACAGCTGCTTTTTGCTGCTGCCGGACAGCCTGGCTTTCTGACCCCATCTGGCCATGATTAAAGGGAGGAGGCGAAGATACGGGCGTGCAAAGAGACTAGAAATCATTGGCCTGTAGGTTATTCAGTGGGGGTAGGCCCAGGGGTCAGTGAAACCCCCGCGGGAGAAACCCCCCTGCTGTATTCTCAGGCGCTTGATTTGGTGCATCCCCCTGTCTGCTGCCCCGGGGAGAACCTGCATCACCTTGGGATTCCTTTTGTATTCAAATCAGTGTTTCTGCTCTTTGGTTATTTTAATTTTTTTTTTAAGATTTATTTACCTATACATAAAAGAACTGGGGTGCAGGCCAGAGGTGTGGCGATGAGAGGACTCCCCAGAGGCAGAGTGGGGAGCAGAACAGGCATATGGACCAAAACACACTGCTGAGGGGAGCAGCTGGGAGACAGGAGAGGTCTGCTGCGCCCTGTGGGAAGCTCCCTGGCCGGGGATCGAACTCGTGCTGCAGGGGCTGTGATAGCTTCAGAGTGCTGAGACTTATCCCCTCGCACCACCAGGGAGGCCCCAATATGGCACGCAATTTCTAAGCTTTGGGGAGAGAATAGGAAAGAACAGCTATTTAACCTCATCCAGCTGGGGGGAACCAACCTCGTGGAGCTGGGGCATGAACAATAAGCATGTAAGTGTTACATGTTCTCATATGGTGTCTCGGGCCATCCCCAGCTCACCCTTTTGAGTGGAGGCGCATTATGGGAACGTGGCAGCTACTGTGATTCTGCAAAGCCATCTGTTATGCTGGGCATTAAGAGATGTTTATAAATCGTCCATACCAAATGTGATGACGTGAACGGACTTTGAGGCGACTGTGACTTTGGGGGGACCTCTCGCCTGGCACATGAGCCGCTGCTCCTCCCCAGCAGACATTACTAATTGATCGCTGAACACATCCACTGTGTCCAGACCCAATGTCTTTAGAATTCTGGTCAACCCAGCTCTCCACGCAGAGCTCCCGTAAGAAAAAGTGCCTTCTCGCTTTTCTCCTTGCTGTTTTTCTGAACCTTATGGAAATGCTTAAGGATAAACAGGTGGGCTTGTATTACCAGCGGAATCACTAAATGGTTCATTGCTTGTCACATCACTTTGAAAAGTGGGTCATTTTGGAGAATCCCACTGGGAAATTCTGACGGGATGGCTGAGACAGGTTTCATTGGATTTGGGCGAGCTTTTTGCTCCACACCAGACGCTGATGGGAACCAGGAGACTGTATTTCACGAAAGAAAGCACGTGGGTCTCAGCAAGTGAGAATCTGATCCTTTAGGGTATAGTTTTTTCTGATGGCAAGCCAGCCCCATAGGCTTTTGTGGCCCAGAGGCTGCGGCCTGTGTCCCCAGCTCTTCTTCCCCTGTACCTTGAAGTTGCCTCAGAAGCAGGCAAATGACCACCCAGAGCAAACAGTGTGATGGGAAGGAACACTCGGGCTGTAGTTTTTAAACTGGAGGAGTGAAATGGTTTCACTAAAAATGCATTATTCATGCAATGAAACACTCAGCCTTCAGCTTTGGGTGATGTATGATTATTGGATTCCTCGGGATTGCTTGAATGTGTTTTATAATGGACATACCATGAAAGCACCAGAAATTTTTGAACCAAAGAAGCAATTTTGAGATTCAATATTGTAGGAAAATGAAAACAAATAGGCCTTGTCTGTAAGTCTACACTGGCCCTAAACACCCACCTGCACTCATGGCCAGCCTGTGCTGCCACCGGCTTCTGGGGTTCACTTCCTGGGCTTTTAATTCTTGGGATTTGGACCCAGATCCTCTTGGATGTGAAAACCATGTCATAAGCTCTCCCAGGAAGGAAATGAAAGACAAGGGATGGGCAGGGCTCGAGGGCCTGGGTGGGGGGATGTGGGGTAAATGAAGTGATCAGGTTTTTCCACCCTCCCATCAATGATGGACCCCCGCGGCCCTGCACGCGGGCCTGATGGCGGCACCTGGAGTAGGGTGTGGGCGCGCGTGCGTGGTGCACCCGCACACCTGGCCTGGGGGCTGAGGCTATAAGAGCAGAGAGAACAGAGCGTGCAGCAGAGGTGTGCGGCGGGGTGCAGCAGAGAGCCCAGAGAGAGTGAAGATTCGCTGGGGGCTGGCAGGCCTCTGGGCCCCGGCACCCCGTCTGCCCTGCACCGGGCTGCCTCACTGCAGAAGATCATGAAAAGCCTGAGAAGCCACCGAGGGCGCCAGGGCTGCTCCTTGACCCGTCTGCCTGGGTCACGGGGAAGCTGCCCTCCCGTCTTCCTGCAGCTACAGGGGGGCAGAGCCTGCGAGAGCGTGACCCCGGGCGTGGGGAGATTCAAGTCTTGACACTTCTCTGAGCTCGGTCTCTGCAGGGGTCACCGGATGATGGTGCACGCTTCGAAGTGAGAGGTGAGTTTGGAGGGGTCACGGTGCCTGCTTCGCTGCTTTGTGTGGCTGTGCGTGGCTGCGCCCTTTCCGGTATCGGCGGCGCTCGGGGAAATGCCGTCTTGGGATCGGGGACCGGAGCAGCTCCCAGTCACTCCCGGCGTCCACGTGAAGCTCGGCCAACAGCACGTGTTTTCCTGCTTTTATGGCAGATGACAACAGTGGGGCGAATATTCCTCCCTCCCCGACCCCACCCGCTTCACGTGTGAGTTGAAGGAGCTCTTGTGTCTGACGTCTTACGTGGCTCTGGTCTGAGCTGTTGGGGCAGGCGCGAGACTGAGTGTTTTCGCTGGTTCTGTCACTTCGCGGAAGCGCGGGCCTGATGGCCCCGTCTCTCCACGCTCCTACCTGGATTCTTTTGGGCCAGTTCTGGTTGATGCAAGGCTCCTTTCAAATCACCTGGCCCCAGGCCTGCAGCCTCCTCTGGGGCTCAAAGCCAAGGGCAGCACCAAGATGCCCTTGGACACCTGGGGACCGAGGTCCACTGCAACATGAATTAGAGCGCGGACAGAAACACAATGCAGAAAAAAATCGGTGCAGGAT
Source organism: Scalopus aquaticus (assembly GCA_004024925.1). NCBI lineage: Eukaryota > Metazoa > Chordata > Mammalia > Eulipotyphla > Talpidae > Scalopus > Scalopus aquaticus. Next base: position 55,383 of record PVIJ01002149.1, on the reverse strand, counting down.
TGTGTCATTTCTTTGGGGAAATGCTTTTGCCTTATGAAAAGAAAAACGCCACTTAAATGTTCTGTAGCAAAAATTGGCTTCTCGTCTGCCATCCTCTTGACACTGCCCGGCCAGTCTCCAGGAGGATGGACCGAGCCGGTTACTGCAATGAAGAACGTTCTGGAACGTCTGTCCTCTGTGGCTCCCAGAGGTGTAATCACAGCCGGGCAGGAAGGGCAGAGGTGCTTAGCTGACCTCCCAGACGCATGGGGAGTACTAAGGAACAGTCGTAGCCCCCGCTCGATTTCATGCTGGTTTTGCAACCTGAAAGGCCACAGGAAGTAGCTGCGTCTCCGTTAGTGCTCACATGCGCTTGTTTCCACTGCCGTGGGGGCCCCTGGGGAGGGGTCTTACTTACCTGCAGGGCTTGGCACAGTACTGATGGGCAATAAATGCGTGTCACCGACTGACCGACGTTCTGGCTCGAATAGGACAATCCTGCCTGGTTCGCTTGATGCCCCACTCATGCTTTCATCATTGAGCACCTACTATGCGCCAGGTGCTGGGCTAGGGGTACAAAGGTGAGTGGAATTGACACCTAAAGGTGCAATGCAGACTGCATCTGCCTGCATGGCTTCAGATATGAATGAATGAATGAATGAATGAACAAAATCACTGCTCCAATTCCTGCAGACTGTTGGGCCGGGTGCCCCGATAGAGAGACCCCGTGGAGCAAAGGTGTGCCAGGGAGTTGGTGGAAGCTGGGAGCGGTGAGAGAGTTTGAGATAGACGCTCTGGTTGGCTCTGGCTGATGGGACCAGGGGCTGGTGTTAGGGCTGGAAGTGTAGCTAGTGACACGTGTCAGGCCGGCTGTCTGCCCGGGCGAAGGGGGCGGGCGTGAAGGAAGACTCTGATGGGGAGCACAGGGCATCCGAAGGCCCGCCTGGGTCTAGCCTGGAGCTTCTTAAACCTTCGGGGTGTGGGTGTGACCCGGGCGTCTAGTCTTGGGGCTGTGGTTTCGGGATGGGTGGGTGGGGGCTGGAAGTCTGCTTTTCTAACACGCTCTCGGCCGGCCCGGCTGCTGAGCCTCTCTCTCCCTCCGAGAAGAGCCTTTGTGGCAGCCAGCCGGCAGGGCGGGTCAGCTCCCGGAGCCTTCTCGAGGTAAACGGCACCCTTTTTCATCCGACACACCTGCTTTTGCACGGCAATCGTGAATGTTCGCAAAAATGCTCCTGTGCCGGGAACCCGGGCTTGGACTGCGTCATAATTCCTGGCGTCTGCGAGTCCCGTGCTGTGGGCTTCGTGGTCTCGTGGCTTTGCCCTCGCGGCTGTGTCTCGTATCCTCTGAGCAGGTTTTGAGCGTCTTAGGGCCGTGGGTGGGATCTTCCTGCTTTTCCGTCTGCTGAAATGCGTGGCGGGGTGTCCGTGCCCGGCGAGAGGGCCAGAGCGCCGGCCTCTGACTGGTGGGAGGAGCAGCTTCGGTCGCGAGCGGCAATGACTTTCGTGGACAATCAGCAGGACCTCTGTTTTGGGGCCAGCAAGCTGAAAAAGTTGCTGGACTTTATGAAGCATCCTCGTTTTTCAAGAAAACCTAGTACCAGCCGCAGCAAGTGCTGGTCTCCAGGGAAAACCTGGATACTCCAAGGTTAGAGCAGCTGGTCTAGGCTGTGGGGAGGGCGCTGGTATTCTTGCCGTAAGAGCAGGTGAATAGGTAAAGACAAACACAACGTCAGTGTAGTAAAAGGCCCAGTATTCTGTTTTTTTTTTTTAAGATTTATTTATTTATGCATACAAGCTGGGGTACAGACCAGAGGCGTGGGGCAGCGAGAGGGTTCACCAGAGACAGAGCGGGGAGCAGAACAGGCAGATCAGAAACACACTGCTGAGGGGAGCAGCGGGCGAGGCAGGAGAGGTCTGCCGAGCCATGTGGGATTCTCCCCGGCCGGGCGTCGAACTCGCGTCGTCGCTGCTGACAGCTCCACAGCACAGCGCTTAACCGGTGCGCCACCAGGGAGGCCCTGAGTGTTAATTGTGCATGGGGCTACGCTGTCTATTGAGTAGGTCGGGGGTCAGAACACTTTTGCAAAAATACCAGAGAGTAAATGTACACACTGTTGAATGTTCTCTTTATTTCAAGCTCCTGGAAAATGTCAGCGCCTTCCTTTCTCTGTGGTCTGCTCAGAGACAGCCTGAGGGCTGAATCCCACCCCCCTGGGCAGTGAGGGCCGGGACTGCCCTGTTTGACAGCTCTGCTGGGATAACAGTTAACTTGTCAAAAATGAGTAGCTTTGCAAAGGAGTCTTGTCTGAGAAGAATCTCAGTGACCCCTCCCCCAGGGATGCCCTTGAGTTTTGTGGGTGGAGGCTGATTTCTGAGCAGTAGAAAAGGCTAACCCCAAACAGGGCTGTTGACAGCCTCGAGGGCGCCGGGCCACTTCTGTGCCAGAGAGCAACTAGTGCTGGCTCCTTCCGAGCACACATACCCCGTTCCCCGTTTTCCCCTGTGACAGCTGTCACAGCTTCGTGCTGCTCACTCGTTAGTGTGTTGAATAAAATCTTGAAGACACGTTCATTTTGCTCGAGTTGTGTCTGCCTGGCCCCCTCCTGTGCAGGCTGCTGCTCCTGTGCTAAGGCCGGACACGGCCTCCCGAGCTGGGGGTTTGGGCCAGCACCGCCAGCACGGGGCCCAGTGGGGCTGGCGCATGTTTTGGGTTCTTGGTGAAGAAGAGGAAAAAAGCAGACCTGGCATTTTGCCCTCAGTCTAGCTCCGAGCTGCTTGGAGGAACTCTTTCTCCTCATGCTGGGAATGAAACGGTTCCGAAAGAAAGGAGATAGTGTTTCCGGACGAGAAGGCTGTGCGTTTTTTTTTTTTTAAGATTTATTTATTTTGCATACAAGCTGGAGTGCAGGCCAGAGGCGTGGGGCGGCGAGAGGGTTCACTAGAGACAGAGTGGGGAGCAGTACAGGCAGATCGATGGAAACACACTGCTGAGGGGGGCAGCGGGCAAGGCAGGAGGGGTCTGCTGCGCCCTGTGGGAATCTCCGTGGCCGGGCATCGAACTTGCGCAGCTGCCGACAGCTCCACAGCGCAGCGCTCAGCCGCTGCGTCACTGGGGAGGCCCAGGCTGTGTGTTTTTAAATAGGCTTGCTTGTCAAGAGAGGTCCTGAACCAGGAACTTTCCACGGCAGCCACGAACGAGGGCGTCCACGCAGGGCCCACAGAACAGCCGCATCTTCCCCGAGACCCCGGTTCTGGAGCAGGCCACGCGGGAGGGGGACTGTGCTCTGTCACCCCCACGAACGTGCTGGCGTCTGTCTCACCTGAGCCCTTGTCCTCTGAGCTCCCATCACACCTGCCCATGCTCGGGGCCCGGCTCACACGGGCTCTGAGTCCCCGAGCAGCCTCTGGGCTCGTTTTAGGTTCATCTTTCAGCTCTGTGGCGGAGGCTGCAGGTGTGACCTGCTCAGCATGTCCCCTCGGGAGGTGGTGCACTGTTGTCCGGGCCTCGGTGGGAGAAGCCCACGAGCAGGGGCTGCAGCTCACGGTCACGCCACGTCTCTGCTGGCATCACATTCACTGATTTCCCACAGCCCAGAGGAAGGCACATGGCGAGGGGCCTCCCTGGTGATGCAACAGGTTAAGTCTCAGCCTATGGAGCTGTCTGCAGTCACTGCAGCACCAGTTCAATCCCCGGCCAGGGAGCTTCCCACAGGGTGCAGCAGACCTCTCCTGCCGCCCCACTGCTCCCCTCAGCAGTGTACTTCAGTCAATCAACATGTTCTGCTCCCCACTCTGTCTCTGGGGAATCCTCTCATACCCCACACCTCTGGCCTGCACCCCAGTTCTTGTATGCATAAAAAACTTAAAAAAAAAGATCCCCGGTGAGGCCTAAACCCTCGCTAATCCCTGCCTTGGCCGGGAGCACACACACTGTGTCTCCAGGAGGGAGCAGAGCTGGGCCTAGGGGCTCAGCCTCCGGCAGCATGGAGACACAAAGGTGCCCTGTTGTTTCAGTGGAAGTGGCTTTGTCAATCTGTCTACACATCATAGGGAAGTGGCTTGACTCCTCTGTCCGGTGGCGGTGTCCCTGTTGTGGCTGGGTCAGCCCGCGGCACAGACCCGCGGTGCAGAGGCTGCCCAGTACGCACCACGTCTGCCTTGCCATGGACGTCTGAGGGCTACCGACAGAGGGTAGTCTCACACTTTGAAACAATTGAAAACCAGACAAAAAACAACCCGTCACATCAGAATGACGTGAGATGCACGTCTGTGATCGAGGGTGGTTTAGGCCACGGCCACGGTCTACTTGTCGTCTCTGGCTGTGGCCGCACTAGCTGGCGGTTTGCACGCTCACAAGACGCGGCACGACCTGGAGAGTCTCCAGTATTTCCTGAAGGTTCCTGCCCAAACAGACAAAAGTGCCAGATAAACAAATGCAAGGTTCGAGGTGCCTAAGCCTGTGTGCGTGCATCAGCGAGACGCCAGCCAGCAGCAAGCAGTTAGGATTTCAGAGGCATAAGAACAACTGGAGACCAGCTTGCTCTTCTCTCTGACTTTAGAGCTGTAGAGCTCCTGAAGCCGTCTCTTGTTCAGCGACAGCACTGAGAACAGAAACTATTTCCTAATTGTAGGCATGCCCCCTGCTGTACGCTGCTGCGTCGGCAACACCCCACCGATGCACGGGAGTCGGGGGGCAGGCAGCACAGTGCAGGGCGCTGCCGAGAGCCAGGTCCTGGCCTCTTTATTGACAGAATCATCATAAGCATCAGTGACGTGGGGTAGGAGGACAAGGAGAAAAAAGTAGGTGAAACTAGAGAATGTGCTTTTGTCATCTGGGGCTGGGGCCGAGGGGGACATGAGTCTGCTGGCCGGGTAATTCTTATCTGCTTGACGACCAAGTGTTGTCACCCTGGCCATGGTTCTCATCTTATCAACAAGGTGTCCACGGATCAGCTTCTGGGGTCCCTCGTTATACATCGGTCCGGGGCCCCTGGGTATTCCCGGTCAGACCTTGTGATGCATAAGTGGGGAGTACCTTTTATGCATCGGTCCTCAGCCCCCCAGGCGTCCCTGCTCACACCTCGAGATGCAGACCCTTCTCAGAGCAACCGAGCTTGCTGCTCTCAGTTGATATGAAAACACCTTGTCACGTTTTGCTGACTGATGGACCGGGCAGTTCTGACCTTTGTACAGGAATGCAGAACTGCAGGTGACGGAATTGTGACCAAATAGGCTATTTGAGTCTGGTGGACTCTCCATACACAGCCACATTTTTTCTAACATCTAATGACAAAAATGAATTAAAATAAAAAAATAGCCCCTATATTACACAAACTCTTACAAGAAATTGAGAAGGAAGGAGTACTACCAAGCATATTCTATGAAGCGAACATTGCACTAATACCAAAACCAAACAAAGACAACACAAAAAAAGAAAACTACAGACCAATCTCTGTAATGAACACTGATGCAAAAATATTTAACAAAATCTTAGCCAACAAGATCCAACAATGCATCCAAAAGATAATACACCATGACCAAGTGGGATTTATTCCAGGGATACAATGATGGTTCAACATCTGAAAATCAATTAATGTAATCCAACACATCAACAAAAAGAAAAATAAAAACCATATGATCATATCAATAGATGCCGAGAAAGAATTTGACAAAGTGCAACATCCACTTATGATAAAGACCCTTGCAATCCTTGGGATAGAAGGAACATACCTCAACGTAATAAAAGCCATATACGACAAACCCACGGCCAATATTATCCATAACAGTGAGAAGCTGAAAGCCTTTCCCCTAAGATCAGGAACAAGGCAAGGATGTCCACTCTCACCATTGCTCTTCAATATAATACTGGATGTCCTAGCCAGAGCAGTAAGATAAGAGAAAGACATTCAAGGGATCCAAATAAGGAAAGAAGAAATTAAACTGTCACTATTTGCAGACAATATGATAGTATATATAGAAAACCCTAAAAACTCCATAGAAAAACTACTCAAAATTATAGACCAGTTCAGTAAAGTAGCAGGATACAAAATCAATGCGCAAAAATCAGTAGCCTTCCTATATGCAAACACCCAGTCTGAAAAAGAAGAAATTAAGAGATCCATCCTCTTCAAAATTGAAACAAAAAAATCAATTATCTGGGAATAAATCTAACAAAAGATGTAAAGGACTTATACAAAGAAAACTATAACACACTGTTGAAAGAAATAGAAGACACAAGAAAATGGAAAGACATCCCCTGCTCATGGATTGGAAGGATTAAAATTAGCAAAATGACCATCCTACCAAAAGCAATTTACAGATTCAATGCATTTCTGATAAAAATCTCAATGACATTCTTCAAAGAAATAGAACAAATACTGGTGAAATTCATATGGAACCACAAAATACCTTGCATAGCTAAAGCCCTCCTGACTAAAAAGAAAGAAAATGGAGGGATTTCAAACTATACTACAAAGCCATAATAATTAAACAGCATAGTACTGTAACAATAACAGACACAAAGACCAATGGAACCGAATAGAATACCCAGAATTAAAGCCACATATCTATGAACAACTAATCTTTGACAAAGGAGCAAAGAAAATGCAGTGGAACAAGGACAGTCTATTCAATAAATGGTGCTGGGAAAACTGGACAGCCACATGCAAAAAAGTGAAGCTAGACTACTACCTCACACCCTGCACAAAAGTCAACTCAA
>PVIJ01002149.1:0-48586 GCA_004024925.1 Scalopus aquaticus | reverse complement strand
TTATAGAGGAAAATATAGGCAAAACTCTACACAACGTACATCTCAGCAAAATCTTTAAAGACACATCCCCCGAAGTGAATGAAGTGAAGGATAAGAAAAACAGCTGGGATTACATCAAACTAAAATGCTTCTGTACAGCAAGAGACATTAACCAAGACTAACAGACACCCTACAAATTGGGAGAAGATCTTTGCACACAATACAACCGATAAAGGACTGATAACAAAAATTTACAAGGAGCTCACACAACTCAACAAAAAGTCAACAATCCAGTTAAAAAATGGGCAGAAGAGCTAAAAAGACACTTCTCCAGAGATGAAAAGCAAATGACCAACAGGTACATGAAAAAATGTTCAACATCACTCATAATCAGGGAAATGCAAATCAAAACCACTATGAGATACCACCTCACACCTGTGAGGATGGCACACATTAAAAACACAGGCAACAACAAATGCTGGTGAGGATGTGGAGAAAAAGAAACTCGTCTACACTGCTGGTGGGAATGCAAACTGGTCCATCCACTATGGAAAGCTGTATGGTGATTCCTCAAACTGTTAAAAATAGAGCTTCCATACGACCCACCAATAGCACTTTTGGAAATCTACCCAAAGGATGCAAAAACACTAATTCAAAAGGATACATGCGCCCGCATGTTTATTGCTGCACTGTTCACAATAGCTGAGCTATGGAAACAACCCAGATGTCCAAAAATAGATGACTGGACCAGAAAGATGTGGTCCATATACACAGTGGAATACTATTCAGCAATCAAAAAAGATAAACTCATGCAATTCGCAGCAACACGGATGGAGCTAGAAGGGATCATGCTCAGCGAAATAAGCCGGAAAGAAAGAGAAAAATACCGAATGGTTTCACTTATAACAGGACTATAGGGGAACCAAATAAGAGAGACACTCAGTGAGGCAGGGGGAGAATAAGGGCACAAAAGGAATAGAGATAGGACACAAGGGACCATGGGGATGGGTCACAGTGACTTGGTGGTGGCAAAGACTCACATAGTCCCATGTTTGTTACTCAGTTTTCTTTCATTAATATTGTGATCTTTTTTGATTAAGGGGACCAATATTCTCACCTGGCTGGAAGTATAGCAATTATGGGGTTAATTAACGTCAATGTTGAAAGCGAGAATGGGAACTTATAAACAGAATGCAGCTATTTAATGGGGATTTAATTAATTAGGGTCTGAAAACCTCTTCTGATAAATTTCACTGCATGTTAATGAACCCCATGGATCACCTTATTAGCTTATTAAGCTCTGACTGTGGCTGCCCCCCCCACTATCAAGTCATTTAATTTGTTCTCATAGTTCCCACAGTTGGTCACGAGACCCTCTTTTTTACACCATAACGTCAGATGAGGAATATCCATTTTCTCTCCTCAGTGAAGCAGGAAACAAAAATCAAAAGGTGATATAATTTTTTAAAGATTTATTTATTTATGCACACAAGCTGGGGTTACAGGCCAGAGGAGTGGGGCGGCGAGAGGGTTCACCAGAGATGGAGCCAGGAGCAGAATAGGCAGATGGACAGAAACACACTGCTGAGGGGAGCAGCGGGCGAGGCAGGAGAGGTCTGCCGCACCATGTGGGATTCTCCCCGGCTGGGCCTCGAACTCGCGTCGCTGCTGCCAACAGCTCCACAGCGCAGCGCTCAACCGCTGCGCCACCAGGGAGGCCCTCAAAAGATGATATTTACAAAAAGTCAACAAGGCTTTAGGTCTGACAGTGTTTGTTATAAGGTAGCACAGGGACAAAAGTCACAAGATTGAAGTGGCAGGTGTTTCCCTGGCATCCTTAACAAAATGAGTATGTATTCTTTCTTGGGCTTTAGTTCACATAGAGTAAATAGCTTTCATTGGAGTTTTGTAGGATTTTGTTTTTTAATCCAGAGATCCTATATATGAACCTAGGTTAGATTTATAACTCATTCTTATATTTGAGTGCTAGAGTGGAGGGTATTTTAAAAAGTGCTTGAATTCCACTTGCTCATTTCTGGGATCCAGGAGAGCCATTGACATAGGTGTCAATTAGCCTGTGTTCTGTGATCTCGCCATACTTGCTTTGAACACCCAGAATATTTCCTTGCTTCCTTGGGTTAGTTGGATAGACAGCTGTGCCATGCTAGAAACGAAGTGCATTGCTTTCTTCCCGAGCTGCAAACACTTTCCTTTTCTAATCGTTCTGTACAAACTATGGCTTGATGGTGAATAGGGTTGCTGGAGTAGGCTAGCTGCCTGCTTTCACAGAGAAAAAGTCGGAGATTACCTTGGAGAACAAGTTGTAAATGCCCCATCCTCTCCCTCCCCTTTCTGTCCACTCACCGGATGCCCCGTCTCTGGGGAGCTAATCGTCATCAGCTGCGGTACCTGCAGAAGTCACTGCAGTGTTCACAGCGGGAGCGGCTGAGCGACGCCTCTGCTCTGCTCAGTGCTCTCACCACACCGGGGGGCTGGGCGGCCCCGCAGAGCTCAGTGATGGCGCACAGCCCCTGCCCTGCCAAGCCAACTGTGGCTCCAGAGTTCTGGTGGCTTCTCAGGGAGCTGTCCCCAGTGTCAGAAGTGACACACTGAGGGTCCTAGCTGCCTGCAGGGCGGCCAGTGACACAAAGAGACCAGCTACAGAAGCAGCAGAGCGAAAGGGAAGCGCGGCAGGTGTTTGGACCGAGGCTTAGGAGCTGCGGTTGCGGAGCATTAGTTCCCAGAGACGGGGTGTCCGGTGAGCGGACAGAGAGCGAAGGGAGTGGATGGGGCATCACATGTTCCTCGAGGGTCCAGTCGGGGGGCTTGCCCAGGGGTCGAGTGCCCGGCCACAGCCCAGACACAAGCTCAGCCGAGGGGAGGCTCAGGCAGAGAGACATGTCACCCGGGACCACGCCGTGGGGTTCAGGCCAGCTGGGGCCGAGCGCGCCACCCTCTGCGCGCCACCCTCTGCGCGCCACCCTCTGCGCGCCACCCTCTGCGCGCCACCCTCTGCGCGCCACCCTCTGCTTTCCCGTCCTTTCCGGGCAGGCAGCCCGCACCCGCTGCCCAGCTCCGGGAAGACGGGCCGTCCACCAGCCGGTCACTCCAGGACTTTGCAGTGGGACGCAGGGCACGTTTGCAGCCTAAGCACCCTAAGACATGCTGTTGTTTCACGTGCCACTAAATAGGTTCCGATGCCAGGTGCGCGTGTGCGCGCGTGCGCATGTGTGTGCGGGCCGGCCGCTCTCTAACTCCAGCTGCTCACCCTGCAGCTCAGCTCGGCGCAGATGCCCTCGCCTGGAGCGACGGTCACAGCCCAGCTTAGGGCGTCAGTACCCTCCCCTTGGGGGCAAGTTCCAGGCTATCGTCTGGGCTTTGACAGACCCCCAAAGACCGGACGGCCCGTAAGCCCCTTCTTGATTTCGGTTCATTGATCGAGGGGCTCACAGAACTCAGAGAAATACTTGACTCAGGGCTGATCACTGGTTTATAACAGGCTGAACTTGGGGACAGCCTGACGGATTTGACGCCAGGTCTGGAGAGTCACGTGCTTTTGGGCTCTGCCCAAGTCCCCACGTGTCCACCAGCCTAGGACCTCTCTGATCCCCACCTTTTGGGGTTTTTATGGACATTTCAGAGGCATCATTAACTCATTGGCTATCGACCACTGAATCAGCCTTCGGCTTGTCCCCTCCTGGAGGTGGATGTTGCCTCTCGGGCGGCAGCGTTGGGAGCGGGGCAGGACAGAGAAAAGACGGCTCAAAGTCCGAGGGGAGAGAGAGAGAGAGAGAGGAGAGAGAGAGAGAGAGAGAGAGACAGAGACAGAGACCTAGAGGGGCTTGCACCTCAGGGAGTCTGGCGCCTTTCCCTGGGCAGTCTCACGTTTATTGGGGATCAGGTTTAGGGAAGGCGGGCAAGTGTGTGGAGGGATGTGCATTGGGGCTACGTCATGGTCTGGCACATGCTGGGGGGAATGAACAGGGGCTGTTGCCTGGGGGGCTCCATTGTTGCTGCTGCTCAGAACACCCCCTCTCTAGCCCCTGTTCTCACCTGACTTCCCGTCCAGGTGGCCCAGCTGGTCGTGCTCACCTGGCCCTCACATCCTGCTGTTGCAGCAGACACTGGTTTTTCCAGTATGTTCCTCAGACCCAGACTTTTGTTCTGGCAAGAGGCCCGTGCCTGACTCTGCATTTTAGCTTGACAACAGGGCCTGGTGACCGCCCGGCACTTTCTCTGTGGTTCCTTAACCCCAGGCTGGGCCTTCCGGCTGCCTTGCCCGCAGCTCGTCGGGAGAACGAAGCCTCGGCGGGGCCCCTTCTGGATCCTTCCCAGTGATTTTCTCCTTGGCGACGAGTACCTAAAAAATGGTCATCACATGACCTAAAGCATGTTTAAGTTGAGCTTAACTTAAACATAATGATGGGGGTGATAATGGGGGCTGGGTTTGGACTTTACCAAGGATATACCGATGAAATATCCTCCATCGTGGGTGTAGAACCTTCCAGAACTGTTTATGGCAACTGAGGTACGATTCAAAACTCTGGATGGGACTGTCCAGGCAAGGCAGTCCCTTCTCTTTACAGGGAGAGGAGGCAAATTCCTGACAAATTCTCAGTTGCTTCTTGGGGGAAACGAAAACTTTATGAGGTCACAGATCCTGTTGATCTTGTTCACGTTTCTCCTGCTGGCACGTAGTAGGTGCTTCAGAATTACTTGGGAATTGAAGGATCGCAGAAACGACAGGGTGCCACAGAGAGAGGAGGATCTGGGAGCTTCTTGTTTGCCTTGACTGAATCCATCAGTTCCCTTCTGTGGTAACTTCTGAGGGTTCTTGGAAGTTCTCCATAGCTCAGAAGACTCCACTTTGCTGAGGGAACCCCAGGCAGGACTTTCTGCGGCGAAGCCAGCTCTCCTTCCTCCTGCAGGATGCAGTTAGAAATGACCAAGTGGAATGTTGGAATAGAAACAAACACCGAGAACAGACATGGGACGCCGTCCCCTTTAATCTTGTTTCCGCTCACTTTCTGACCCTCCCCTGAAGCCCCAGCCTACCCTCTGTTCTAGTTTCTCCAGAACATTCTCTGCTGCTGAGCTGTGGAAGCCATGCTTACTCCCTCCTATATCCCCAGCCTCCTCACGAGCTTCCAAGGAGGAAATCTCAGTCTTTGGCTTGTGTGTCCTCTGCAGCACAGCCCCTTTGTCCGTGTCTGCTGAGGAAGAAGTTTCTGTGCAGACATTTGTGGCTCTCTGGCCGTGAACAAGGAGCCTTCCAGGAAGGGCGCTGATGCCCAGGTAGCACCTCGTGTCTGCCTGGGACCCCCCAACCCAGGGTAGGTGCAGTGTAGGAAGGAGGAGCTGTCTGTCAAATTCAAGTTCAGATCTACAAAGAAATGATTAACATCAAGGGCTAGGTCATGAGGCTACAGCCGCTTTCATCCTTCAGAGCCACCCAAGACAGTTAGGGACGACATCTTATTTTGTAAAGTGATGATGAGACCCACGGTGGACCCAACCACATTCTAGAAGCAAATGCTCTCAGGCAAGCTGCCAGCCAGTCTCTTTCTTGTCTGTCTGATGACACTGATTCACTGATGACAGGTGAGGGGGCCTCTTCCTGTCTGGCGTCTCTCCCTGGGCTTTGAGAGCCCACACAGACAAACACAGACCTTTCAACATCTTCCCGATCACCCAGGCTTCATTCTTTGGGTCCCCTCCTGCCGACGGGCACTAGCCTCCCTGGCGGGACCAGGAAGCCCTGCGACTCCTCGGAGGGTTGGTGTAAGTCACCGTCACAAACGTGCACCTTGCACACTCCTCTGTCTGTATCCTGCCTCCGTGTAGCTGTGAAGCCCACGTGCCTGCAGGGGGCACTGGACACAGAGAGGAGAGCAGGAAAGCACACACATCGGCGGGAGAGCCATGTTCTGGGGTGTCTGCAGGGAAAGCATTGAGTTAGTTTTTGCTTCCTGTTCCTGGTGGGGGGACCACCTTGAGCACTGGGTAGGGTGGACCCAGAGGATCCTGCAGCTGTGGCTTTCTGCTGCAGGCCGCTGACCATCCTCCAGGAAGATTGTCTCCCTAACAGCATTCTTGTCGGCGTAGACGGAAGCTTCTGACTTTGCAGGAGTGAGGTCCTTGATGTTCCTGCCTTGCTTTCCTCCCACCTTTGCTCTAAAGTCTTTTGAGGCCATATCTTCATCGGATTCACTCTTGGCACCTCTGGCTTCCAGAGCAGGACTTGTCCACAGTAAACAGCAGGTGCCTAATCAATGCTTACTGAGTCCTGTATCAGGCTTGCCACCTATCAATCCCAAGGGACTCACCCAAAGAGACTGGCATTAACAGAGCCTGTGCCCACAGCCCAGAGCGTTCTGACTTCAAACTGTGCAGGAAAGAAGACGCCCGGCTGGGGCTGAGCATACGCAAGCAGGGAGCTAAAAATCAGCTGCTTGTGGAATCCCTCAACCCAGACGGCACGACAGCAACAGTGCACACGCCCGGGTGGTGAAGAAGAGGAATAAATTTAGAAGGTTTAATGAGGGGGATTTGAGAGCTGCCTGAAAAGCCTGAGCAACAAATGGAATATAGTTTTCCTAGACAAGAGTGAGGGATCCCCCACCCCCACTTTAAGCCCCAGGGCCTGTGACTCACTCTCTCCTGCCACGATGCCGGCCACCCAGCCCTGAGTGTGAACGGATCTCACCCAGAGTGATTGCTGGGATCGGCCCCTCCTCCAGGACTCTGTTTTGAGCATTTGGATTCCTCAAACTGGGGTGTTTCCAATGAAATCAACCTTTGAGTCACTAGTGGATTTTAAAACTTTTAAGCAGCAGAAACCTTGAAGAGCTTTGTGCAGAATTGTCATCATAGGAGGCAGAAAAAACAGGACTGTGTCACAGCCCAGCTAGCTGGCCGGTCTCCCTCACCCCTCTGCTGGACTAACTTCCAAGTACCCCCGGGGTCTCCTGTAGGCAGGGCTGTGCAGCCAGGCAGGTTCTGCAGGAATGCAGCCTACATGCTTGCCTCAGAAACTGTTTGAAAAACTTGCTATGATATAAGCCTCTCATTTATAGATAAACTCCCCTGGAATCTGAGTGGAAGTGACAGAGGATCAGGGGGTTAGTAACAGAGATGGAATTTAAGCCAGGAGCAGAGCTTTCCGGCCTCTAGGGTCTCATGAGCCCCCCTACACAAAAAAAGCATAACGCAGCCCTCCCGGGTCAGGGTGTGATGTGGACCTGCAGAGAAGAAACAAGGGGAGGTTTCAGAGGTGCCAATGCGGTCGGACAACCCCCTAATTTTCAAACTTTGCTTCAAGCATTGATGGTGGAAGAAAATTTGAGAAGCTTCCCCTGCTGGAGCAATACCCTTCAATACAGGTACTATTAGTGAAAGACTAAGAACATGACTTCAAGTGTGGCTTTGGCTGCAACTTTGTTTATGACTGTGACAACTGCAACTACCCCTACAGCTTCTAAGAACTGTTTTAGGTGTTGTGTTTGGATTACCCACCAAACTGTGGGTGCCAGGAGGCAGGTTCCTGGCCCCTTCTGCTCTGAATTTACCTGCAGACCCATGTACATAGCAGATGTGGAATAAACATCAGAGGGTGGTAGGAGCTGAAGTGTGTCCCCCATGCCCCACAGACTGATATGTTGAAATTATCAGAATGTGATTCTGTTTTGCTAGAGGGTCTTTCAAGAGGTAATTAAGGCACAGCAAGGTCATGGTGTGGCCTTAACCCAACATGACTGGTGTCCTTGTAAGAAGAGGCAATGAGGACATGAACACTTGCAGAAGGAGACTTTGTGAAGGTGAAGAGACGACGGCCGTCTGTAGGGCAAGGACAGAGACGCCCCAGAAGAAACCAACCCCCCAACCTGCTGGCACCTTGATCTCAGACTTCAGCTTCTGGAAATGGGAGGAAATGAATTTGCTGTTTAAGCCCTGCTGTGGAGTGTTGTTCTGGCAAACATTTTATCAGTCAAAGTTTGGGAGCTGGGCCCCAAATTAGGATCTCCCACCTCTGTGTGTGCTTTCCTGCTCTCCCCTCTGTGTCTGGACTGTCCTGAGCCCTTGCAGGAGTTCACTGCCTGTGGGGTTTCACAGCTACAAGGAAGCAGGGTGCACGCTTGTGATTCTGGGGGGCAGCAAGTCAAGACTGGCCACTGAAAATAGTGGCTGCAGCTAAGGTGGCGTTTCCATTTGCAGCTCAAACTGCAGTTTGAAAGAACATGATTTCTTTTCCTCTTCCTTTATTGATCTGTAATCATTTCTATAACTATATAATTATTTTTGGTGTGGCCACCCCCCACTGGGTAAACTTCTGTGGTTTATGAAAGATACAACACGTGTTAGAGGATGTCTATCAAAGGTAACAGCACTAGTTTCAAAGCTGTGAACATTATGCCCTCTTTTTCTGAAAAAGTTTAATCTGTGTATTAGCTTGTAGCCAGTTCCTGTCTTCCTCAGCCTCAGGGGTCTCCATCCTGTGCAGCTGGCAAGACAGAAACCTGGGCGTAATTCTTTCCCTCTCCCTCCGCTTTGCTCTCTACGACCAGTTGTCCCGACAAAGCCCTGCTGACTATGGTTCTGATGTCGTTTTTGGAGTTGATGGGCTCGAGAGTGGGGTCTTGGGTTCACTCTGGGAAAGGTTTCACCAGAGCTCCGCTTCAGCAGCATGCGGCCAGTTTCTCCACGAGACAGAGATTTTAGTTAACTTATAAGAACAGGTTTATTAGGGAAAAGGACAGGGAAGTAAAGCATGCTAGCACAGACACAAGCAGGCGGGAAGACTGCCCCAAAGGGACAGGTTTGCTAAGAGAGAGGCCTGCTTGGCTGCAGGCAGGCGGGCAGCCCTGAGGAGAGCCGCCTCTGCTGAGAGAGGTCAGTGAAGACCTGGCACAGGACAGGTCACAGACAGGCAGGAAGGCCGCTGCCCTGCAGCTGGACAGAGTTGGTGAAAGGGGCACCTGCATAGGCACAGGTGGGCAGAAAGACGGCTGTCCCAAGCCGGTGCAGAGGCAGATACAGTCCTTCAGTGGGGAGGGCTCATTCCCTCCAGGAGAGGTTTGTTTGCTGCTGACTTTGAATATCTATGTGGGATCTGAAAGGGGCCTGAGATGCCACAATAGGCTCAACCTCCATATCTTACCCTTGGACTGCAGTCTGACACCTGCTGGATCTTATGCTTTGTGACTTAGGTGCTGGCGACTCGGGACTTTTGGTTATCATTGTGCTGATGGTTATGTTGATTCCTTCTACCCCCATCTCCTTGTGTGGGTCTGGTTCTAGCCTTATTTTAAGTTATATTTCCTCCATCAATCCTGAAAGACAGAATTATATGTGAAATTTTGGGGCCCCTCCAGAGGTGCGGTGCTTCCCTCACCCCCCACGAGGCCCTAGTGCTGATGCTCTACCACCTTCCCCTCCTTCATCTCTCCCCCTCCGTAAGAGGGGGGTCCTCAGGAAAGGGGAGTGTCCCAGGCCCCCACCCCCACCTCAAGCCAGAGAGATCCAAGACACCGAGGACTACGAATCCCAGAATGCCGTCATCACCGAAGGAAGGAGGCTGAGGACTGAGGGTGGAGTTAAGAAACGGTTTTGGGATTTAAAACCAGACCTGTGAGCTTGGGGGGAGGGGGGGGGCGACTGCTCGTGGTTGTGGGTCGCCAGGTTTTTGAACGGGCCATGAGATGCCAGCTCAGCGGAACTGGTAGGACGCGGTCACCGATTTATTCTTTATCTTTTTCCCTTTCCTTTTTGCAAATAAACCCTTTCATTAATTTTGTTGTGTCTGCAGTTGAGTCTTCTAAGTCCCTTTTAAGCGCATGGGTGAGAACCCACAGACAGGCACCCCATTTATATCGGGGCTGCCCTGTAACACTCCCTCCCCCACCCATCCCTCTGCTTCACTCTGTAACCAGAGCAAAAGAATGTAACTGATATTCCTATGAAAGGAAAGATGAGGCGCAAAGACCTAATGCCCTTGGGGCGTCACTGAGCCACTGAGCCCAGATGAGCCCTAACAAGTCCCGAGACAGCGTTTGATTTTGCAGCACAAAGTCCCAATTGGCTGCAATCGAGAATCTCCCCCTCCCGCCCACTTCCAAACTTTTGCTGATAAACTGGAAATGTTTCGGTCTCCTTGTTTTACTGTTTTTTACAAAGCACATGAAGAAGTGAGAACAGGTAGCAACAAAACTATGAAACTAATTAGCACCTCAGGTTCTGACTAGATGGGTTGACGGCTGCATCTTTTAACCACTGGCTTGGTGCGGAGGGCCTGGCGCTGTCTCTCTTTTCCTAGGATTTGCAGGTGCTTCTTTCTGTATCCAGCCCCAGAGTAACTGGCTTACCTTAAGTTACAAAACAAAGACGCCAAACCCTCTTGGGCAGGTAGCTGGCCCCGGGGGCCCAGGAGCAGGAGGGGGACTCTGGGCCGGGCTGGGCAGGGGCCAGGGGAGACCCTAGAGAGTGTGGGCTTCAGGTGCCACCGACGCCCTTAACGCTTGGGCACTGGAAGGGGGACAGGGCAGGCGGCGGCTCTGGCTCACTGCAGACCCGCCCCTGCCCGAGCAGCTCAGGTGACCGTCGCCAGCCTCACCGTCCTCATCTTCGCAGGAAGAGGAGACTGGAGGGGCGGTGGCCTGACGTCACTGCGCCCCTTTCTCAAGGCGCCTCTCTCCCAGCTGCCCGGCCCTGCCTCTGCGGCCCTGCGGTTTTCCCCAGTGACGGCCTCTGTCTGCAGATGGCCCCTAGAGGGCAGTGTGGCCTCGGGAAAAGGCCCGGAACCGGATTCCGGGGCTTGTGGCACCAGCTGACCTGCGCTGCCCCCGAGCGAGCGCCTCCAGTTCATCTGTTTCCCCCAGTGCCTTAGGAAGTAGAAGGGCAGTGGCCCCGGGAAGACCAACACCCAAGGGCCGACGTCTCCGGGGAGAGAGGCCCGGCCAGCGCCTCTGAGGGGGGCTGATGCCCAGAGTGCCCAGGCCGCCCTGGGTGCACGTGGCGGTGGCCCCGCGCCGCGCGCCTCCTGCCTTCGCCATCTCGATGCTTCTGCTTCGGCTCCCAAGCTGCCCTGGCCGGGCTGAGGAAGCGCCCTGAAGAGCTGAGGTCCAGGCACAGCCAGAGCTGTGGCGCTCGGTCCCGGCTAATGGCGACCGCCCACAGAGAGCGGGTTGACTGATAGAAAAGTTGTGGGGCTGGGGAGGTTTGGATCCCTGGAGAAGCAGTTTGTGTCCCTGTGGAATGTCAAGTGCCTCGATCTGAATGACAAGAGCGGACACTGGGAGATGTTCTGGACCCAGCGGGAAGAGCCCAGACTGGGGAGGTGAGCGGCAGGAAGACCCTAGGGTGACAAAAGCAGAACGGGGCGAGGGGGTACAGGAAGCAGACTTTGGGTGAGGTGCTGGACTTTGTCTACAGGACCAGCTCTAGGATTTCAGTCCAAGTTGGTGGTGATGTTGATGTCGCTTTACAGTCGATGGATTGGAGAGCGGAGCGGGGTCCTTGGGTCCACTTTGGGAAAGGTCTCCCCAGAGCTCCCTTGGCGGCACGTGACGAGTTTCTCCACGAGACAGAGATTCAGTGATACTTAAAGAACAGCTGTATTAGGGCAAGGAAGTAAAGGGCACTTGTACAGACACAAATGGGCAGAAAGAGCTGCCCCGCTGAGGGGCATGTGTGCTAAGAGAGGCCTGCGTGGTGCAGGTCACGGGCAGACAGGCAGCCGCTGCCCTGCAGAGGGACAGAGCTGGTAAAGGAAAGCACCTGCATAGGCACAGGTGGGCAGAGAGATGGCTGCCCCGAGTTCTTGCCCGGATGGCCCTGATACAGCCCTCTTTCAGTGGGGAGGGACTCATCCTCGAGGAGGGCCGTCTGTTTGCTGGCTGGCTAGAGTTAGGAAAGAGACGGGAGATTCTACAATGGGCTTAATCTCCATGTCTTTGCCCCTTGACTGCAGTCTAGCTCCTCCCTGTGCTTTGTAATTTAGGAGCTGGCACCCAGGGATTGTGCTAATGGTTATGTTGATTTCTTCTACCCCCACTTCCTTGTGTGGGTCTAGTTCTAATCTTATTTTGCGTTATATCTCCTCCATCAGTGGGAAGCCTTGAGCAGGCTTGTGTGGGGGAGCAGAGTGATGGGGTTTGCGTTTGGAAAAGCTGCTGTTCGTTTGAAAACAGACGACCCTGGAGGCCCAACAGGGGCTGATAGAGGAGCGGGGTCAGGAAAGGCAAAGCGGCTTTAAAGCACGACACCCCACTTTCTGGTTATAATGAAACAGACCCCCACCTGCCCCCCCAAACTTACAGGCAGCTGAAACTTTTAAATCCATTTCTTGTAAGCTGCCACCAAAGCAGGTGTTTCTCATCCAATATGTATGTAGGCATTTATTTTTAATTTATACCTTGTTTATTTCTAAAAATGACTGTCAGCGTAGAAACGGAACACAAGTATTCATCTACACAGTGAAAATAAAGATTCCAGGGAGACTGGAATCCTACATTTCACGGTCGATTTTCCAAGTTGAAGGGAAAGATCTATCTATACCCCTATTCAATTCCATCCTAATTGACAGGAATCTTGGTGCTGGCTTCCAAACGTTTTTCTCTTCCTTGAGCTGAAAGTCACAGTGCCACTCGGCCCCCCATCTGCCCTTCCTACATTGTCTGAGATCTTAATTCCATCACGCCTGAGCTGTGTGACCTTGGGCAGGTTAATTAACCTCTCTGTGCCTCATGGCCCTCATTTGCATAATAGCCCCTACTTCAGGGAGCTGCTTGAGGGAAAATAAAGCAATCCTGTGAAGCCCTTTGGAAAGGGCCTGGCACATAATTAAAACTCTCTTAAGTTCTAATTACTTTTACTATTTGCATAAACATTTACTGAGAATTTATTATGCTTTAGGCAATCTGATACTTAAAGCACAAGGGCATTTAATCCTCACATCAGTTCAATTGTACAGTCACTGCAGGCATCCGGGAGGCTGAAGGCCCATCCAGCTTCCCAGTGTGGGCAGATTGATGTTGGCCCCTCTGTAGGTGTTCTGGCGGGGGAGGGGAGACAGGCCCAAAGGTCACGCTGCTCTTTGGCCGTGACCAGTGACGGCACCTCCGTTTCTTTAGAATGAAGGGGCCCAGAGTCCCTCTCCCTGCAGGGCAAGACCTCGCTGCAGCGGGGCAGCGGCTGCCTGCCGATTTCTGATTTCTCCCGCTGTGCTTGGGCCAGGGAGTGTCTCTCCTTGCTCGGGAATGTCTCTGGCAGAGAAGCAGGGGTCGGCCCTCCCAGCTGCAGTGCCAGCTCAGTGCCAGTGCCACAGGAACTCCCCCCCACCGGGCACAGTTGTTGACGTGCTAAATTCCCAGTGCAGCCTTCATCCAGCGGCCCGGCTGGCCCTGAGGAGATGCAGATATTATTAGCTGTGCTCCTTGATCCATTTTTTGGGAAAAAGCGATCTTTGGGGAAAAGTTTTTGCCTTTACTTAGTCCTCTCCTCTTCTGCTTTGTAAACTTTCTCGCTAAGGATCGTGCCCCAAGATTAGACCTGAAGGCCACGAGCAGACTCTGCTCAGCGTGTCTCGCACTTTTCTCGTCTGTCTGTTGAGGAAGCTCCTATTTAAATATACCGCTTGGAATAGAAATCACGTTTACTAAGATTTCTAAATGTCCATTAAGAAACCAGTTTTCACAAGCAGTTTTCATGGCAGAAAAATAACCTGAACTACCTCTTGTTAAACCAGGGCTCCCCCCACCCCTTCCCTGCGGTGTTAGGATGCTTTGGGGATCTCAGCTCCATAGACCCTGCTCCCGTGGTCATGTACGATTTGATGTTAAAACACTACCCTTGAAAATAGCAGGGAGGCTGGGCCTCGCTGGTGGCACAACGGGTTAAGCGCAGCGCTGTGGAGCTGTTGGCAGCTGTGGCCCGGGGAGCTTCCCACAGGGCGCAGCAGACCTCTCCTGCCTCCCCTCTGCTCCCCTCAGCAGTGTGTTTCAGTCAATCTGCCTGTTCTGCTCCCCACTCTGTCTCTGGTGGATCCTCTCACCCCCCCACACCTTTGACCTGCACCCCAGCTCTTGTGTGCATAAATAAATAAATCTTTTTTTAAAAAAACAGAGAAGATAATAGGGAGGAGCCCAGCAGGGTCTGCTCAGCCCTCCTTGGAGCTGTCTTTGTTCTGGCTGACTGCAGATAGGACCGAAAAAGCCCATAAAAGGGGCTTCGCCT
The DNA here is from genome assembly GCA_004024925.1 of Scalopus aquaticus. NCBI lineage: Eukaryota > Metazoa > Chordata > Mammalia > Eulipotyphla > Talpidae > Scalopus > Scalopus aquaticus. Next base: position 34,378 of record PVIJ01002149.1, on the reverse strand, counting down.
CAGACCTCACCAGGAATTTGCAACTGCCTCAGACCTCACCTGGAATTTACAACCACCAGGAATTTACAACTGCTCTGCTAAGCCCGAAAGACAAACAGTGGCCAGGAAGACAAACGGTGGTGGTCACATCGGCCTAAGAAGTCGAAATCTAAGCAACCCCTTATAAGCCCCCTTCACTGCCCCACCGGCACAGAAGCCCCTCTGACCTCTTGCCAGTGCGTTTGGCCTCTGCCCAAGAGCTCCCTAATAAACTACTTCTCTCTTTTACTCTGTCTCTGTCTGTCTTCATTGTGGTTCCGCAGAAACAGAACAGTCTTCACCAGGTGAGGCTGTCAGGTGAGGCTGCACCGACTCCCAGGGGAACAGGCCTGCCCCCTTGTCCGCTCCGTGAGGTGCTCCACGGTAACCTGACTCCTGTCGCAACTCAAGAGCTAACTGTGCCATTATTTTCTCACCTCTTTCCTTGCCTCCCCGCCATCGCTTCCGTGAAGTCCAGGACCATGTCTGTTCACTGCTAAAGTGCCCAGAGGTCGCTCAAATCCAAGCTCTGGAGCCAGTTTTTCTGCACTTGTTAGGGGAAAAAACACCTACGACCGGCTGTTACGTGAGGGGCTCGTTTCTGCGTAAACGCTTGTGTGTGTGTCTTGTTACCTTGCGGTGCCCTTCCGAGGCGTTGCTCTTACTGACCGGACAGTGAGGTAAGGCCCAGAGCGGTAAGGGGCAAGGCCAGCATCACACAGTGGTTTGTGCCTTCTGTGACTTTGCGTAGCTTCGCCAGGGCCTCAGGCTGGGGGTTCTCTGTTCCGTCACCGTTGCTGGGGGGCAGTGGAGGCCTTCGTGGCTGAGGGGAGAGAGAGAGCTAGTTTTTCAGCGGACTGTCAAGAATGTTCAAGATCCCCGCCGCTAGGAGAAAATTGGACCTCAATTTTCTCTCAGTCCTTCAAAGTTCAAAAATTCCCAATCATAGTGGAAATTGTAGAGATTTACTGCTGGAGAATTGCAGAATAGTTCCAGAAAGGTTGCGGGGGGGGGGGGAAGACAAATTGTTTCCAGTAGGCAGGAAAGAAATTGGGAAGGTGAGGCAGATCACGCCTCGGAGAAGGAGGTTGCCTGCTGCTGTTCACGGAAGAGGGTGGTGTTGGTTCTCGGGTTTGAGCCGGCACCTGCCTCTGCTGTGCGGGAATCCGAGCCCCAGAAGCTCCTCACAGGGTGTCTCAGACTCCATTTGCATCCTCTTTCCCCCACGTTCTTCTGTTTCCCTGCTGTGAGTCAGGACTTTCTGTCTCAAGGGTTTTCTGAATAACAGAACACCCAACCCAAAATTGACTGAAGAAAGAAGGGAAGGCACTGACAATACAAACTCAGGTGTGTGCAGACAGGTGGTGGTGACGGCTGTGGAATTAGGTCCAACTCTTGGAGGTGGCGCATCTGGAAGGGGAATCAGACATGGCAGGCAAGTTCGCACGGCAGGAGGCCAGAGTTTCTGGTCCCACCCCCGTCAGTTCCATAAGCAAATTTGAGAGAGTTGTTTTGATCATCTGTAGCTGTGTAAAGGACTCTAACACCAAAACAAACAAAAAATAAACACCTTAAATATGTTTGAGCAAAAGAGAAAATTTATTGACTGAAATGGTAGAAAAACTTCTTTATAGAACAAATTTTATCAGGGGATCAAAGGATGTTGAGAGCCCAGCATTTCCCAAGCTCTGCTTTCCTCTGTCACCAATTAGTTCTGGCAGGCTCCTTCCAAGCGGCCCCTGGCCCCTCCAGGATGGGCCCCCCACCCCCAGCCTCTCAGGGCCTGGAGCAGGCAGAGCTGCATCAGTTGGAGGAGTTAGTATCCTGTCAGCTGCTGTAACAAGCAGGCCCTTATAGTGAACTGTCCTAGCACAATAAGAGCGTATTTTTCCTCACACACCGTCTGGTGTCCTGTGTGGTGAGTGGCTTTTCTCCTTGGAGTGATTCAGGATCTCACTCTCTCAGAGGACTCGGAGCTCTCTTCATTCAGCCAGTAAGACAGCAGAGAAAGGAAGGAAAGAAAGCAAGTTCTATGGCCATACCCGACTTAAGAAGCCATGTCTGGAAGGAGAGGAGGACCAAATCTTTGTGAGCACCAGTAAAGTTCACTGCAGTCGTTAAACCCAACAGACGTCCACCATCTACCCCATGTGCTCCAAACCACAGTTTCCATTCCCCTTGCTTAGGCTTCTAGAGTCTTCTGTAACCTGCTCATCCTCTGATGCATCCAAAGACACTTGCTCTATGTCTGATCCCCTGTCATTGCTCTTTCCTTTCTCTCCTCTGTGCTCCAAATGCATGTGGTTTACATCACCTTGAAAACCTTTTTCTTTCTAGTTCTAAAGTTGGTATAATTTCAGTTCCCTGTTGCTGCCAGCCACTCCAATACTTTGTCGTAGTAGCTTATGGAAACAGAGATCATTTCTTGCTCACAAATTTATGATTTAGGAGGGGTCAATGAAGTGCCCACCTCACCTGTGACTCCAGCTGAGGTAGGCCAGTAGGGGCTGAGGTTCCAGACGCTGGCTCACCTGGCTGGCAAGTTGGGGCTGCTTTCTGCACAGGGGACTTTGGAGTTCCTCACAGCATGGTGGCCATTCTAAGAGGGAACCTCCAAATTCTCCAAAGAGATTCAACCGGCAGTTGACTTCTAAAATTGACTCTCCACCCCTAAGACATATGTAGAATTATAAATCAATGTTACTTCAATAAACATAATCAAAAAATAAAATTTAGCCTCAAAAGGACTGCGGTGTCATGTCAGCTATAGTGACAAGTTTGCCTTCATTCAGAGGGCGGGAAGATAGCTCTCACTTCACAGGAGCAATACGAAAGTCACGTTGTAAGAAGAGCAGGAGGGGATGGGAGATTCTCTGTAGAAATTTCTAGAAAATAAAACATGACTGCTAATTACCACCTCAAATCCATTTTAGCATTAAGTAGGGCAATATATAATAAACTTCCTGAATGAGGCTTCCATCCAGCCCTGTGAGTTCCCTGAGACTAGAGGCTGGGATTTGTCCATCTTTGTGTCTCCAGAGTGGAACACAGACGTAGATGCTGGGGACGGAGAAAAAGTAGGTGAGCCAATGAGGCCATGAATGGCTCTGTTCACTCTTCCTTACCAACACAGCCCTTGAGTGGAGGAGGAGGCAAGGTGTCCTCCAGGGCGGGCGGACTTGAGAGAGGCCTGGAGGCTGGTCTGCTGGCCTCTTCACGTTCCTCTTTGCATTATTCAGAAGTGGTCAGTGACCGAAATCTCTCCAAGGAGACGTAAGAGAAAGTCCGTTGAGAAGAGCTGTGGAAATGACGTCCCGCCTAGAAGAAGAGGAGGAGAAGCTCATGGAGAAGCCCCTTCCCTCCTGCCCCTCGCTGTGGTGTGAGGGTGTCGTGTTGAAGCCGTGGCAGCCATCTTCAAATCGGGACACCATTTCCACGAGAACCTCAAAACCGCCAACAGCTATTTCTGGCGTGAGCGGCTCGATGACCCAACTTGTGTGTCTGCCTGTCTCCAACTTCTTGTTCTGTGAGGTAATTGGTTCCTATTATTTAAAGCCAATTTTAATTGGCTCTTTCAGCTGTTATTTGCAGCTGAGAGCCCTCCTCCCTGAATCGGGGCTCAATTAATGTTCTCAGAATTGAGCTGAATTCTTACTGATGGGGCCAGCTTGCTCTGCAGTCTGTGGCACACATGAGAAGAAGCACAAAGGGTTATAAATGTCCGTTTCTGGATCTGCTGCTCTCCACTTTGGGTCTCTCCTGTGAACCCCACGATTTCAAAGCGGGGTCGCTTGGAAATGTTTCCAAACCAGAGCCCTTTGGCTCATGTAAATTGAAGTGGTAACTTTCCTTGGGGAATTTCTTTTTTGGTTCAAACATTTCAAACACAAAAGGCCTGTGGGTGAGCTGGCTCTTGGCATTCCCAAGTCTTGCAGCTGAGACATAATGACTAACTAGACACAATTGGAGTGAGGTCGCCACCAGGATTTGGAATAAATGGGGAACACAGCTGGGCGGAGGCAGGTCTTTCTGGCATGAACCGGGGAAAGTTTTGCCAAAACACCTGTAAACGTTGCTGGGTTTCTCCAACAAAAACTCCCACTTGCAGGGGAAATTATCCCGTGTTTGGGGCAGGATGGGTAGCTGATCGCCTCTAGTGAAATTTTTAAATTCTCCACATTTTAACCCCTTCCCCGCAGGAATTCTAAATAAGACACCAGAGTATTTTATGATGGAGGCAGGCGGCAGCGGGCAAAGCCCTGTTAGTAGGTGACACATGGGACCAGAAGGGTGGGGTGTTGAGACCCCCACCACTGACGCAGCCCTTCTTCCTCTCTCCTTCCCGTCCTCAGCCGTGGGGGAGCAGGTGACCGAACTTGGCCGCTCAGGTGACCCCTCTGTCCTCAGACAGGAGGTTTCAGGACAGACATGTGTGCTCAACCGCTGCGCCACCAGGGAAGCCCCCAAACTGCTGTTTTATAATAGTTTCCCTGCCCAGCTGGACATCCCAATACTCCGAGCTCCCAGGGCCTGGCTGAATCGGGAGGGAGGCAGCCAGGCCTCGACCATCATGCAACTCGACGGCACCGTCTTCCAAGCATTGAGTTTGGCCAACGCTGGCAAAGTCACGGATCAGAAAATAATGACATGGTACGTTGTAAACAGTTTTAATTTATACAGGTGACATTTAAAATGCTAATCAGCCCTTCAGATAATTGCTGCAAGTTAGGAGCCTGTGCTCGGAACCCTTCCAGTTTCTATGGAAATGATGCGGAACCAGCCAGATCCGTGAGGCGTTCCTGGCGTGGCTGACTTGGGTTTTGGCTTCGGCAGAGCTAAGGCGCTTGAGTGTTCCTTGGGGTCACGCTTTCGGTCATGACATCCGGAGACCCTCCACCGTCAGCAGGGCGCGGGGGCTCAGGCCAGCGGGGCACTTCCCACAGAGCGGGGTGGTTTGCTCAGGCGCTTCCATCCCGAGAGGACGCGCCCTGCACGCGTCTGCCATTCCCTGCTGACCGTGGGCCACTAAGAAAAGATGGGAGTTTCTTTGTGCCCTCTGGCACGGGGTGTGTTGGCTTAACAATCAGCCAGAGCTTGAGGGCCAGCCCTGTGCCGGGCACTGGTTTGGCCCAGGGTGCAGGGGCGAGCAAGGCTGAGGTCGCCCCAGCTCTCCGGCGCTCACGTGGGGTAAGCCCCTCGTCTGATACACGCAGCGGGGCGATCAGATGCTGAAGAGCGTCACAGCCAAAATAAAGCAGGTGCAAGGACAGTGCCAGGCGGGGCCTGGACGGGGCCGGGAGCAGAGGGGCGGGCCTGGGGAGGTTAGCCCTGCAGGGACTATTCTTGGCGAGGCCTGCAGAGCGGACGGCGACACGTTCCTCCAGGTCAGCAGTGGGACAGTGAGGCCCTGCCGAAGGCTCAGCTGAGGAGAAAGGGGTCTCAGGCCTCACAAGCTTCCTTGAACCTTTTCTCTTGGCCTGTTTGAAGGCGGTACCGGATCCTCCTATCTCAAACTCTTCTGGAAATTTGTTGTTGCTTTTGTTGTGCATCACGTTTAGGCTATTTTTTGGCAACGAGGTTCTTGCTCTTGCATTGAGATACCTCTCTGATCGCAGGTCTTTCTCTTTTTGTTGTTTTCATGGGCTTTGGAGTCGGAGGCCTGGATGCCAGTCTCCTCACCTGCTCATACTTACCAGGCTGTGTGACTGTGGGCAAGTTCCTTGACCTCTCTGAGCTGTGGCCCTGATGGCCACATCTTGGCCCCCATCTCCCCTTTGCCAAGTAAGGCCTGGTGCTGACCTCCAACAATGTCTCTGCAGCAGCAACCACCACTTGTCCACAGCCACGGAGCTGCCCCCCGGCCCGGCCCCAGCATGTCTGGCATTACAGACTGGGCAGCGGGTCTTCTAGCTGTCTTCCCTTTGCTTGTTTTTCTTTGGAAAGTTCAGGGAATGACTTGCAGTTTTTGAAGTGCGTGTGCAGATTGCATGTCTAATTTATTCAACTTGCCCAGAGACACTTGAGATAATTACAGTGGGAAGTTCTGTTTGCGGAAAAACCCCAAGGTCGACAGGCTCTCCCTGAGAGGCTGGCCTCTGTGGAAATAAACCAGGGAGCCCGATGTACCTGCGGACCCGGAAGCTGAACCTGCGCCGTGTTCTGGAGCTGCGGTCACGTGCTGCGCTGCATTTCCAGATCCGTTTAGGTAGCGTGGCCCCACGTGAGTGTGCGTGGCCATGTCGGCCTACTCTTTCCGTCCTGTGGCTGAGCGTCTGACGCCTGGCTCCTGCCATGGCCCCGAGGCCACGCGGGTTGGAGTCACAAGCCCATTCACAACGTGTTTCTGCTTTGTCGTCTGTCGTTCAGGCTCATGGATGGGGACCCGAGCTCATAGGGCGGCTCTAGTTTGTTTGCGTGTCTCACCAGCCCCGGGACAAGAAGGGAACATTGCAGGGAGCACCCCAGAAATGTCCGAGGCGCCCTACCTCCTCATGTAACCCTTCCAAAAATCCAGTCCTCCCTTCTAGCCCTGCAGGTTAATTTTGTCTGCTTGGTAATACCCTTGCCAGCTTCCTGTGGTTCAGTGTTCTCTTCTCTCTGTGGCTTGCCCACGGGTGAGTGCTAGAGCGTGTTTATTCAGGTGCCGGTGAATGACCCCTGGGTGGTGTCTGCCTCGTAGGAAGAGCGCTGCTATGAGCCTTCTTGTACAGAGCGGATGAGGTTCTGAGGCTTAACGTCATTGTCATTATTAGGGTTTTCCAGAGAAACAGAATCCATGGTGTGTGCACGTGTTTATTTACTTTAAGAAATTGGCTCTTGTCGTTGTGTAGGTCACAAATCTGGTGGGAGGTCAGCAGAGTGCAGATCCAGGAAGAGTGGCAGGGTAAGTCCAAAGGTGGCCTGAGAGCAGAATTGCTTCTTCCTCAGGAAAGGTCATTCTTGGTTGTCCTAAGGCCTTCAACTGATTGGGTGAGGCCCACCACCTTATGGAGGGCAATCTGTTTTGCTCAAAGTTCATTGATTGAAATGCTAACCCTCAAAGCACCTTCATGGAGACACAGAATAATGTTTGACTGAGTATGCAGGCATGGTGGCCCAGCCGAGGCACCAGATGAAATTAGCAGTGACAGCACCTACTGGGTATTGGCTAAGTGACTTCTTACATGCTGCTACTGGGTTAGGAGGTGGGTGGGTGGAAGGTGGGGGGGTGCCTTGAAATATAGAATAGAAATAGGGAAAATCCAGACCTAGAGCTATAGTGAGGCCCAGAAACCAGGAGATGATTGTCATTGAAAAACTAGTCTGTTGGGCCTCCCTGGTGGTGTAGGGGTTGAGCGCTGTGCTGTGGAGCTGTCGGCAGCGGCGATGACGCAAGTTCGATGCCCGGCCTGGGAGATTCCCACATGGCGCGGCAGACCTCTCCTGCCTCGCCCGCTGCTCCCCTCAGCAGTGTGTTTCTGATCTGCCTGTTCTGCTCCCCACTCTGTCTCTGGTGGACCCTCTCGCCGCCCCACGCCTCTGGCCTGTACCCCAGCTTGTATGTATAAATAAATAAATCTTTAAAAAAAAAAAAAAGAAAAACTAGTCTGTTATGGTTCCCAGAAGGCAGGCACGTTATGTGAGGAGGCCGTGGAGAGGGTGCCTCAGGGGGTGCACCAGGGCAGCCCAGAGGTAGAGGGGAGGGAAGACGCTGGGGCATAGGCTTCATTGCGGCTCTGTGGGCAGGCGTGGGTGAGGTAGGGTAAGCAGCGTAGGGCAGACTAATTACAATAATGTCAGCAGCTCCGGGGCACAGGGACTGCCCCGGTTGTCTGGTCCCTGGCCTGGGGTGACTTGAGCGGGTGGCTGGTGGCCTGGCGTTGAGAATCCTCTGGAGTTGGTGGCTGGGTGTGGACTCTGCTTTGGTTGGTTTGCCTTAAAAATCACACATCACACCCTTGGGGAGTTGTTTATCACTCTAAAGAACTGACCAGCCTCGGGAGGGGCAGCCCTTCAGGCTCAGCATGCACCAGATGTTAAAACATCTGCACAGAGAAAACAAAAGCTGCGATTAATGCAGGGGCCGATGGGGGGGAATCTAGAGGCAGGGCGGGGGGACAGAAGAGCTCTGGCATGGGAGTGGGGGACTGGCGTGTTTCCTGGTGAACGGTTCCCATCCTCCTTGCTGCACACAACACCCACTTCACTGGTAGGAACCCCAGGCTCAGAGAAGTGAATGGGGACACTGGTAAGAGGACCGGAGAGAGGCTGGAACCTGGGACGCACTAACAGGCCACTCTGAACCCTCACACTTGCCCCCCTCCCAGACGGCCCCCGCATAACACTCCTGCTGTCACCTCACAGGGTTAGTAGTGGTGATGTGTGTACCTGTGTGCCTGGGCTTCGGGAGCAGTGCAGAAGCGGGCAGATCGGGGGTGACATTTTCAGAAGGTCATCATACGGGAATGCTGCTTTAAGTCATCCTTTGAGTCATCTAGAAATATGATTTATGGACCCTCGGAACCGGGGCAGATGTTGGGAGCTCATTTGGCACCGACTGGTCCCAGACAGGTGACCTTGGAAGAGACTTAGCTTCTCTGGAGTGTGGCCAGACTTTCCTCGGTGGCTGCCTGTGTTATTTTTTTTTGTAAAGATTTACTTATTTGTGCATACTAGAGCTGGGGTGCAGGCCAGAGGTGTGGGGGTGAGAGGACTCACCAGAGACATAGTGAAGAGTAGAACAGGTGGATCTACTGAAGTACACTGCTGAGGGGAGCAGCGGGGAGACGGGAGGGGTCTGCTGCACCCTGTGGGAAGCTCCCTGGCCGGGGCTTGAACTCGCGCCACAGTGTCTGCGGTTTTAAGGCAGCCAGTCGGTGCTGCTTTGTGAGGGCGGCAATAGAGGCTCGTCCCGCTTCGGGGTGGGGAGGGCGGGCTCAGGGGCAGAGGGCTGCAAACCCTGGGTGGCTGCGCTCGTTTGTTTCTCCATTTCCACTCAGACTGGAGGCCGGACGGGGGTGGTTCGGCTCAGGGGTCAGTGGGCTTCTCTGCTGGCGACTTCGGCAGAACCATGAACTGGGGGAGGGTGCGGTGGCTTGGAGCGCTCCACGTGGGGTAAGCCCCGGGCTGGCTTCACTCAGCGCCTCTGTCTGTAGGACTCATGGGCGTGTACTGCCAGACACCTGCTAATTTTGGGGTGTGCCCTCCCAGGCATCTCGGCTCTCTCTGTCCTGGCCTCGTGCAGCTGTTCGCCCAGGCCCTGGTAACCCTGCGGCTCTTCCAGGCGAGTGCCCACGTCGCTCCCGTCCCGCTGTCCGCCAGCCAGGGCGGGGTCTCCTCAGGACTGCCACGCGCCTGCCCCGAGTGGCACCTCCTCGTCCCCACCTCCTGGGCCTCGCTCGGCCCCGGAAGGAGCATCCCCAGCTGTGGGGCTGCTGTCCGGCCGAGCTCGCCCCGGGGTCCCGGGCTCTGCAGCGGCCTGCGGGCGGCCTGGGACCCTCTAGCTGGCGCCCGGGTCAGCCAGCGCTGGGAGGCCTGCGGGCAGGAGCTGGGCTCAGGCCTCCCCGCCCCTGCTGGCGCGCGTGTCCCTGGCGCCTTGATGTCTCAGCCATAAGGGGCATAACAGCTGCCCCCGGGGGCTGTGGGTGCACGAGCTCTTGGCCTGGCGCGGTGTCCATTGCGTGGACGCCGATGGGGGCCACAGAGTGTCTGTCCCTGCCCCCCACCTTCCTGTCTGACTCCTGCCCCCTGCAGTGGTGGGTGAGGAGGTGCGGCCCTTGGGAGGTGATGAGTGCGGGGGGTCCCCAAGAACGGATCACGCTCTTCTAAGAGGCCTAGACCTCTGCCAGAGGCCCCCACGAGCCGCTAGCAGCCCCCCAGCAGGGACCTGAACCCCAGGCCCTGGCCCAGAGCCCAAGCGGGAGGAGGCCGCCGCTGCATCACGGCCTCGTCTCCGGCGTCTGCTAGAGCCTCAGAAAGGGGCTACGCAGCGCGGCACACGTCCTTCCTGGACAGGGGTCCCCCGAAAACCCCGAGGGAGCCCAGGGCCGGCCAGCACCCCGCGTCCAGTACGGAGCTGCTCCCTCCCCCCAGCACCTTCTGAGGCCCCAGCCCGGGCATCCTGCCCACGACCAGTCTCGGCACCAGGCTGACCTCTCCAAGCACGGCCTCCCCCGGCCACCGGGGCCGACCGTCGCCGGGAAGCTGGGTCGGCTGGCGCCGCTGGGGCCGCAGTGGCCGCCGGGCTTGAGCTCCATGTCGGCGTCTCCCGGACTCTTCTGGGGGGTCAGGGCTTGTGAGTGGGGTGGTTTCTCCCCCGGTGAAACCCCAGCTTGTGTCAGGCATGGCTGGGCCTCACCCAAGTGGCTCTGTCTTGGCCTCTGCAGGCCGCTAGGCCGACGGCTGCCCTGGGAAGTGATTTGAAGGCGATGAGGCACTTGGCTGAGGGGTGCAAGTCCGTCCAGGCCCGTCCGCTCCCCATTTGCTCGGGGGGAGTGTGAGCCGGGCAGGGGTTGCCCCAGCTGCAGGGAAAGACTGAGGCGCTGTTTTCCAGAAGCAAAGCACCACGGTGCAAGCCCGGCCTCCAGCGCTGGCCACTGGCTCGCTGCAGAAGCCCAGGCCCACCTGCCCGTGGCTGCTTAGCTGCTGCTGGAGGCCGGCCAGGAGGGTCCAGACCTGGACAGGCTGAGCGCGCCTCCCCAGGGTGTGCGTGTGTGTGTGTGTGTGTGTGTGTGTGCGCGCGCGCGCGCATGTGCAATTAGGCTTCACATTTTGGGGTAACATGACCCTTCATCCGTGGTCCCCTTATGCTTTGCTCCAGTCTCTGGAAGGCAACACGTTATGTGACAAGAAAGCCGCCCGTTGGTCCAACCTTTTGAGATCTGGACAGGTGCCAGGCTGCGGGCTGGAGGGGCAGGAGATGGGCCCCAGGTCAGGCCAGCTGGCCCCGCCCTCGCGGCTCTGGCAGCCTGGCCCAGCGCCCTGCCCGGGGCTGCGCTCTCGGGACCGGCAGCATCGCCAGGCGCTTGGCAGAAGGGCCAGGCTTGGGGGCCCGGCGGTGTGAGCCACAAAGCCTCGGGCGGCCGGGCGCGCCTCTGGGACGATGGTGTGAATCCAGGGGACGTGTGGTGGGTCAGGCTTGGGGCCGGTCTAGCGGGGGAGCAAGCAGCGTGAGAGCTCAGTTTGGGGCAGAACCAGCTTACACGGAAGCCAGACAGTGAGCCCTGTGCTTCCCGAGTGTTTCAGTTCATGAAGATTTTAAGAATCAGGGGCCTCCCTGGGGGCCCAGAGGTTGAGCGCTGCGCTGTGGAGCTGTCGGCAGCGGCGACGTGAGTTCGACGCCCGGCCGGGGAGATTCCCACGTGGCGCGGCAGACCTCTCCTGTCTCCCTACTGCCCCCCTCAGCAGTGTGTTTCTGATCTGCCTGTTCTGCTCCCCACTCTGTCTCTGGTGAGCCCTCTCACCGCCCCACGCCTCTGGCCTGCACCCCAGCTTGTGTGCATAAATAAATAAATCTTAAAAAAAAAAAAAACTACAGAGAGGGCCTCCCTGGGGGCGCAGGGGTTGAGCGCAGCACTATGAAGCTATCACAGCCACTGCAGCACGAGTTTGATCCCTGCCAGGGAGCTTTCCACAGGGCGCGGCAGACCCCTCCTGCCTTGCCTGCTGCTCCCCTCAGCAGTGTGTTTCCATCCATCTGCGTGTTCTGCTCCCCACTCTGTCTCTGGTAAACCCTCTCGCTGCCCCACGCCTCTGGCCTGTACCCCAGCTTGCGTGCATAAATAAATAAATCTTAAAAAAAAAAGATTTTAAGAATCAAATCCTCATGGCATGACGGATGCTGGGGTAGAAGGGAAGGACTTTGGGAGAGGGGATGATGGCTCCTTTCCCCCACTAGTTTGCTACTTCACGGCTTTGTGGTTTATTTCAGATTCCGTCACCCAGAATTAGCTATAAACGTCCCCCAGCGCTACCTACTTTCTCCAGCACACCTATGTCCTCCCCCTTCCGTTGCCAGCTCAGCCCCTTGCTGCCCAGTGACCTGAGAGAGTGCGCCTCTCTCTGCTCGAGACTGCCGCCGGCCTAGCCCGCGAGGATGCATTATGTGCTCCAGTGATCTGGCAATTAGCAGATAATGAATGGCCGGCATGAGCGTGTCATTAATAGCGGTTGCTATGTAGAATATTTTCGTCCTGCAATTAGCATTGTTATTTGTATTTCAGAAATGCACAAGAAGCTCCCTGCTGAGAACGGAAACAGAGCGGAGGCTCCAGCTTCTGCTGGAACAAGCCTGGACGCACAGACAAGGGTCTGAGAGCCCATTGCTAGGCTGGGCCTAAAGGCCGGCTCTGGCTCTGTCCCCAGCATGCTGGCTGTCCAGCGGAACCCCTCCGGGGCCTGCGCTCTGCCTGGGCGGGCTGCGTGAGAGTCCACTTCTGAACCTGCCAGCCCCCTGCCGGCCGTGCCCCTCCTGGGGGCGGTGTCCTCACCGGGCAGTTCTGCCGGGCAGGGAGCTGTCGCAGAGTCACCCCAGTGGCTCCTTAGTGGGAAGGAATTTCCGCTCCACCCAGCTGTGTCGAGGCCCCCGGGCCGCCCGGGCAGCAGTGAGGGCCCGTGGGCAGGACGTGGGCGGTGAGAGGCCCTTTGCGCCAAGTGTGGAGCCTCCCGCATCTGGCTCTTGTCTCGGTGGCCCCCAAACTGCCCCGGTCCTTGCCTCCCATGGCACGTACCCCGGGGGCGAGCGGCTGCCCTGCCCCCAGTCGGGCTTGCCTTGTCCCCAGTGGGCTCGGCCGCCCGGGGCTCGGCGATGGGCGTCGCGATGGGCCGGACACCACTGCCAGCCCCGGGGGCAGGCCCAGGCCCTTGAGGCAGGACGCGGGCAGCTGATCCCGAGTGTGACGCTGTGGCGTGGCGTCTCCCCCAAATCATGTTGCAATCTTAGTCCCTGGCGGTAGAAGGAGGAGGGGCTTGCACAAACGGGCCGGTGTCCTTAGAAAGAGACCCCGGAGAGCTCCTGCCCCTCTGTGGGGGGCGCTGTGGGGCGCCGTGAGAGGGCGGCCACTCACGGCCAGGGGCCCGGAGCCAGGTGCCGCCGGACGCTGGGATGGTCAGTCGGTCGTCGTGAGCGGCGGTGTCCCGGGCTCCGAGGAAAGTGCCCCTGCTGCGTCAGAGACCCCACCCACGGCCCCCTGGTCCTCTGCCCGGTGCTGGGCAGGCGCTGTGCACCTCCGGACTCCACAGATGCTGGGATGGGCGGCGGCGTGGGGACTGTCCCTTGCTCTACCAGCTTGGTGCCCGCGGGGACACAGATGTGGGGGCAGGCAGGAGGCCGTAGCAGGGAGCAGGGGGTCCCTGCAGGGCAGAGAGCGCAGACTCCATCATCGGGGCCTCAGAAGGGCCTGGGCTGAGTGACTCCCGGCCTGGGTGGTGGCCAGGGGCAGGGGCCCGGTGACCGGCCAGCGGAGCCAGGGAAAGGCAGACCCTCGGGTGCTGTTCCCTGCTTCTCTCTCTCTCTCTGGATAGATCCAGTTTCTGGGACCTGAGACTCACACGGTGGGAGCCGAGGCAGGTCCCGGGCTGGCGTCTTCTCTGGGTGCCGGGGGTGGGCCGCGGTGAGGAGGTGAGGGCTGGGCGGGAGCCAGGTGCTCGCGGGGCCCAGAGGCCCCGGGGCGAGGAGGGGGGTCAGAGAATCTGGGTCTTTCGGAGGCACTTCCCTTTTGAGGGTCCCTGGCCCCCACCCACCCAGCCTGGCGTGGACGGGCTGGAGCGCGGGGTCTGTCAGCTCCTTGTCTGTCCTGGGCTGCGGCTGCGGGTTGCCCGAGGTCACTTTTACTCTCTCCGGAGTCGCCCTAACGCTTTGCTGGCTGGGGCGCAGTATCTTTTCACTCCAGGGTAACTTAATTCTGTTTGGGGTTCGGTGCCACATGTTTAGGTTCCCCGGCTTCAGCTCTGTCTTTGCTTCGTCTGGCTCCGTGTTCCGTCCTGTCAGGAGCCTGCACGGCAGAGCCTCCGGCCGTCCCAGCCGGACTCATCGCAGGCCAGACGCCCTCAGCAGGGGAGGGGCCGCTCAGCCGCTGGCCTGGCGAGCACCCCAGGACCTGTCCTTGAGTAGCCGCTGCTCCTGGCTGTGTGAACTTGCCGAGGCTGCTTCACCTCTCAGTGCCTCGGCTTCCTTGTGTCTATGTTATAAAATTTTATAAATTTTTGGGCCTCCCTGGTGGGGCAGCGGTTGAGCGCTGCGCTGTGGAGCTGTCGGCAGCGGCGACGCGAGTTCGACCCCCAGCTGGGGAGAATCCCACATGGCGCTGCAGACCTCTCCTGCCTCGCCCGTTGCTCCCCTCAGCAGTGTATTTCTGATCTGCCTGTTCTGCTCCCCGCTCTGTCTCTGGTGAGCCCTCTCGCCGCCCCACACCTCTGGCCTGTACCCCAGGTTGTATGTATAAATAAATAAATCTTTAAAAAAATTATAAATTTTTATATATATATCATTTTATGATTTTTTATATTTTATATTGTGGGTACAGGGTAATTGTGGGGATGAAAGGTTTTGTTATGTAAACAGCTCAGAATATACTGATGACTTAGTAAAAGTCAGCGAGTGTCATTTATGAATTTTTAAAAAGGTTTTCAGGCCTCTACTTAGCTTTTCCACCAGCTTCCTGGCAGGTAAGATCTTAGTGAGGTAAGATCGTGTGTCAAAGCCGTGGCACACTCTAGTACAGGTTCAGGAAATGCGTGAATTCTTAGAATCATTTTCCAGGATCGTTGAAGGTCTCTTTTAAAAAGCAGCAGTAAAGGAGTTGACTTTGATTCTTATAATGAATGGTATTACCTTATACCTGGGCAGCATTTTCAAAGTATTCTTTTCATATCTCATTTCGATTTGCTTCTTCCTCTGAAGCCATAAAAAGGGGCCAGGGCAGATCATGAAAACAACTTTAAAAGCGGGATTCTGATTCTCGCTAAGGTGTGAAGGCTTGTCCAAAAGTGTCATCTCTATCAAGGAGGGAATTTAGGTTGTTGTGTTGTTGAAGATCAAACTGTCCTGACCGATGTATTTTCTTGATGTTTAATTTTCAGTTTCAGTGACTTGAATTCAAACAACAGCAATAGCTTTGGTGTTGGTGGATATTAGCTCTAGATGGAAAGTTCTAGAAAAGAACACATTTGATGTACTGAGTTTTGGTAGCTAATATTTTAGAACATGACACTTAGAAATAATTTAGTGAAATGTGACTCATGAGATACTTTTTCAAAAAACGGATTTTTCGGAAACTGAGAAAAAAAGACTTGCGAAGTTCTCTCCCTCCTTTTAAACTTAAAAAATAGTCCATATTTTTGCCAAAGATTCAGGTTAAATGAACAGCACTCTGAAGGATAAAAGAGGTGGCATTTTTAATATAAATATCTACTTGTCAATTCTGAAAGGTGAATCATCTCATGATTAAAGACCCTGGCAATTGAAATTGTTACTGAAGTTTTAGGGAAAAAAAGGATGTATAATTTCAATGCAGATAAAAGCAGCTTGTCCCTTTGATTCAACAGCCAGGGTGCGCGATGGTTCTGCCTAAGTCCAGTTGATTGCAGTGTGACGCTCCCTCGGCCGGTTGGAAATGATGAAACACAACATTTTTCTGCTCGATCTTTCAACTGTATTTTTTGCATTTATTTCAAAGGAGTCAAAGGGCTATGACCAATTTCCTCCAATAACAGAGCTGTTCACACAGAAAGCTGATCCAGGCCAGACTGATAGAAGCAACTGTGTCTGCTGGTCTGCTGGCCTCACAGCCCCTGCCCCCCCACAGGGAACCCCCTTTCCCCCTAAGGAGTGAGCGCTTTTGTCTTGAATTCAAACAACAGCAATAGCTTTGGTGTTTGTTGGTGGATATTAGTTCTAGATGGAAAGTTCTAGAAAAGAACACATTTGATGTACTGGGCCTTTTGGTAGCTGATATTTTAGAACATGACACTTAGAAATAATTCAGTGAAATGTGACTCTTGAGCTACTGTGTGAAAGCTCTCAGTGTCTAGTGTTATTTCCCCCCTGAATAAATGTATATTTCAATGGAGAATCCAGCCGAAGGACACAGATTGGCCCCAAAGAATTAGATGCAAGTGGTGGAATCTTGGGTGTTAAAATGGGGAGTTTTGGTATCTGTCTGCTGGAACCTCCAAACTCATGCATTGGGGGGGTGAACCAATGTTACTCCAATAAAAGGGTACAATTTAATAAGAGAAAGAATAAAACGTGAAAAAAAAAGGGATTATGAACAGCCCTAGGCAGTCTCTGCCTGAAGTCTGGGCAGTGAGAGCGCGTCGGGGCTGCGTTCTCTGCACACTCGGACTTTCGCTGCTGCCCCCCGGGGTCCGACGGGACAACACACACCAGGGCTTTGCGCTTTGCGTTATGAAGCAGCGGAGGGCGAGGAGCCGCACGCATGGCCGCTGCTCGGGGGACGGGGCGGGGTCTCAGGGGCATCTCAGGGGAGTGTCCCCGGGGCTTCCCCGTCCTCACCGTCCCCGGGAAGGTGACACGGAGCCGGCCCGGAGGGAGCCGCTGGCTCTGCTCGCCCGAAGCACGTCACGCGCGCAGAGGCTGGAGCGGTGGTCTTCCTAGGTGGTCTTCGCAGGTGCTGTGGGGGGGCGGGACCCCTGGGCTCCGAATTTAGGATAAATTTGGAGAAAGGGAGGACACAGGGGTAGATCTGGAAGGCACCTGGGTGGTCAGAGCGGCGCGGGCGGAAGGAGTTGCTGAGTCCAGCGGGAACAGCGAGGGCCCTGCAGTAGGCACAGGCAGGCTGGGTCCTCCGCGCCCACCTGGCTTGCAGCAGCAGCCTCAGAGGGGCGTGATCTGGGGCTTTGGGCCCTCCCCCCCCAGCATGCTGGTGCAGATGCAACAAACGCTCCAGTCTCTTTCTAGGGCTTTCCCTTACGCTGCATCGTCGCCGTCCCTGCCTGGGCTCCTCCATGCCATGCCCCTCTGGTCTGTCACCAGAGCAAAGACGTGTGTTATGCTCGTGTGCTACACTCATGTGTTATGCTCGTGTGTTACGCTCACGTGTTATGCTCGTGTGTTACACTCGTGTGTTACTCTCGTGTGTTACGCTCATGTGTTATGCTCGTGTGCTATGCTCGTGTGTTATGCTCGTGTGTTATGTTCGTGTGTTATGCTCCTGTGTTACACTCATGTGTTATGCTCGTGTGTTATGCTCGTGTGCTATGCTCACGTGTTATGCTCGTGTGTTATGCTCATGTGTTATGCTCGTGTGTTATGTTCGTGTGTTATGCTCCTGTGTTACACTCATGTGTTATGCTCGTGTGTTATGCTCACGTGTTATGCTCGTGTGCTATGCTCATGTGTTATACTCAAAGTCCTGCCTTGGCTTTTTGTTTCCCAGGCACTTGCCATTGTGCTGAGACGCAGCAGCTATGATGTGAAGGTCAAAGGGATACAAAGGACCCAGCATCCCTGATTTATTTATTCATCTATTTTTTAAAGATTTATTTATTTATGCATACAAGCTGGGGTGTAGTCCAGAAGTGTGGGGGGTGAGAGCACTCACCAGAGACAGAATGGGGAGCAGAACAGGTGGATCCACTGGAATCCACTGCGCCCTGTGGGAAGCTCCCCAGCCGGGGATCGAACTCGTGCTGCAGTGGCTGCGGACAGCTTCACAGTGCTGAGACTTGACCCCTGCGCCCCCAGGGAGGCCCAGCCGGCATCCCTGATTTAACTCTTGGTTTCCCTCCGCTTTAACAGAAAACCAAAGACACCCTGGGGATGGTAGACGCTCGGTGTCTTGCGGGTGTGAATCTGAGTCGCTCGGGGACAGGGTAGCGGCACTCAGCACTCTGGGAGACTGGGGGGAGGAGCTCAGAGGGCAAGCTGTTCATGGCCCCCTAAATCCACATTGGGTGGGGGGGCTTCTCCGCGTTTCTCTTTTTCCACTGGATCCCAGCTTTCTTTTCCTGCCGCATGGGCCGGGGGCCTCACGGTGGGGTGGCCTGGAGCCAGAGGAGGAGGTTCCAGGAGGTGAGCCAGTGTAGACAGCCCCTGCTGTGAGCCCATCCTGGCTGCCCCCAGTGCCCACCCACCGGGACTGTCCCCAGACCCAGCCGAGTCTGTGCGTGTTCTCTGGGCGACTGCAAAGAGCACCCCTCCTTGTCAAGCGTGGACTTGGGGGGCAGTTGTTGATTCTCACGGTAAGACGTGGCATTTTGTGAGCTCCTGAGTGAGTGGCTTCGCAGCGGTTGTGGAGGCGCCGGGCTGAGCACTGCTGGGGAATTTATTTCTGCTTTTCTTGAGATTCTGCCTTTGGAAGAGAAGGTTAGAGCTGGGATGAGAGGTCCTTAGATTGGATTAATTCTTCATTTCGGCATTCTTTCCACGCAAAAATAAATCTCGGAGACCTGAATACGCAGAGTGAAATATCAGGGCGTCCACATTCCCCTCCGTCTCCTCACTCACTTGCGGGACGTCTCCTGGGAATCACCACCCCCGGGACTAGGCTCCCTGGCCGTTGCGTGTCCTTGTCATCTTCTCGCCCCTCGGCGTGGCCGGGGGCTTGCATCTCTGGTCTGATCCTGTCTGCGTTCTGTCTTCGGGGTCCCGAGTTCCCGAGGGCTCAGAATGCACAAATTCTAACCCCGTCATCAGAATGCAAACCGCAAGCAATGCTGTGGGTCTGTTTTATTTTCCAGTAACTTCTATATCATTTATGGAATTTTATAGCGCAGGCAGGCTGCTGGTGGCATGTGCTAACTCTGCACTTGAACTCTTCTCCATCTAAGCGGAGAGGCCAGGTTTGGGTGGTGTCAGTGACCGTAAGTGCACTGCCCTGGGCAGCGCCCACCAGAGGTGTTCACGGAAGTCTGCTGGCACGCAGAGGGTAGGTTGAGAGTTAGGTCTCCAGTCTTTTGTTGGGTCGTATTTCCCCGTCAACCTGTTGGACCTAAGCTTTCTTTCTTTCTTTCTTTCTTTTTTTTTTTTTTAAAGATCTATGTATTTATGCATACAAGAGCTGGGGTGCAGGCCAGAGATGTGAGGTGGTGAGAGAACTCCTGGAGACAGAGTGGGGAGTACAGGTGGATGTACTGAAATACACTGCAGAGAGGAACAGTGGCAAGGCAGGAGAGGTCTGCTGTACCATGTGGGAAGCTCCCTGGCTGGGGATCGAACTCCTGCTGCAGTGGCTGCTGGTAGCTTCATAGGCTGAGACTTAACCCCTGTGCCACCAGGGAGGTCTCTGGACCTAAGCTTTCTGTAAGTTGTAAACATGTCCAGGCTGGACAGAGTGTTCACTGGTTGTAGACGTTAAAACACCAGACCATGTTCTAAACAGCTGTGTATATTCACACAGATTTGGGGTGACATCATGACAACAACCCAACCCAGCCCAGCCACAGAGAAATTACCCTCCAGTGAATAGAAATTGATACTGCGACTGGGAGCTCATCCCCAACTCATTGTTTTCTGACACTTTAAACATGAAAATAAGGCTAATCACTTCTGTCTTCCATTACCGAGTTGTTTGAACCTGTAACACTGACTTAGCACGAATAAGCTAATGAACCAAAGGCAAGATTTTGCTGCTCCTCACAGCAGAAAACTTAAATGAACTAATGGGGGCAGGAGGGGTTGAAAGGACTTGGGGTTATCTGTGGGCTTCAGCTAACTTGTGGTCACCCACCCTCGTCAAGCTTTTCATTCAACAAACCTTCACACGGGACTTGGGTACGGGGACTTTCAGGGACTGTTGGCAGTGGATGAAACAGAGATTCTCACAGCTTTTAGTCTAACACAGGAGAGGAGCACCCAGCGAAGAATCACACACTTTGCCACAATTTTATTAGATGATATCAAAGGAGAGAAGAGTGTTTTAAGAGACTCGCACTTGTTCATGCAGTAGCGAGAATTCGGCGTGGCTGGGAGAGGGGAGGGGATCCAGGCTTTCTTAGACTGGCCTCTCTTTGCCCCGGCAAGAAACCCAGAGCCGCCCGGGAGCGAGAAGACGGGGAGGTGGCCAGCTGGGACGTGGACGCTTTCTCTCCTGCAGGATTTTCCTCTCCAGCGAGGAGCAGTTTTCAAATAACAGTAGGCGACATGCGTGTACTTAGTATTCATTCCATGGTTAAGCGAGTGTAGACAGGGCTGTCCACACTACTGATGAGGATACGTTCTATACCTCCTAGGATTTAAGGAAGTCATATTTCCTTCATCCCAAGTGTAGTTTTTCTCCTACAAAATTTTACCTAGTGTTACTTGGTGTTCTAGACCAGGTTTAACGTATTCTTTTTTTTGGCACTAATCACAAACTGAATTATTTAAGTGGGATCATTTTTAAATCTGTGTTTTGCACCTTCTGGATAAAATTAGAATTACAGTATGGGAACTGCTCAAGGAGAGGGAGCGCTTCCAAAGGAGCCCTCCTGTGAGTTTGAATGTGGAAGGGGAGTCGCTACTCTTTGTCCTCTTAATTTTTTTTAAATCAACCTCCCTTGAAAGTGGTTTGAGATTTACAGAATGGTCCCCAGAAAGTACAGGAAGTTCCCAGAGAAGCCACACGAATTCCCCTGGGTTAGACTCATGTGATTGTCACGTTATGACACTATTTGTCACTGTGGTGTTCCTGTTAAGGAACAGATAGTGGTGAGGATTAGGGGCTGGCGCCGGCTCAGTTCCGGCCCTCACCTCTCCCCGGCCCTTCCCCGCCTCAGACGGCAGTCTCAGTCAGCCCGCGCCGCCTCAGGCACAGCCCTCCGCGAGTGACAGGGCTGCTCTAAGTGACCTTGGGGAACAGGGCATGTGTTGGGGTCCCTCTGGTGAGACTCACCTGGTGCTTGTCTCAGGGCTTGAGGGGGCCTGCAGGTTTGGGGATGCAGATCAGAGGGCCAAGGGGACTTTCTCGTCCCATTGCAGGAAGGGCAAGGACCAGCCGCAGCGCTCTGATGCTCCCTGCGTGGCCGGGAGGCGGGCAGGGGCCCTGTGAGGGCGTCTCGCTCAGCCCTTGGGCGCCTCGCGGAGGAGGCGCTGGGGGCCGGGCTCAGGGAGCAGCAGCGTGCTGGACGGCGGGCGGGCTCAACGCGGGTCCGGCCTCTCCCGGCCTGGCCGCTTGGCTGTTGTGACCGGGTCTCGCTCCTCCCTCCCAAACCCCTGGTTTCCTGCTACGGGCTGTCCACCTGCTTCCCGGGACAAGGCCTGCCTGGCAGACGTGCCCTTTTCCCTTCCTCCTCTTTCTTTTTTTTATAGTTTTTTTTTAAGATTTATGTATTTATGCATACAAGAACTGGGGTGTAGGCCAGAGGTTTAGGGGGGTGAGAGGACTCCCCAGAGACAGAGTGGGGAGCAGAACAGGCGGATCCACTGGAATCCACTGCTGAGGGGAACAGCGGGGAGACAGGAGGGGTCTGCTGCGCCCTGTGGGAAGCTCCCTGGCCGGGGATGGAACTCGTGCTGCAGTGGCTGCGGGCAGCTTCATAGTACTGAGACTTAACCCATTGTGCCACCAGAGAGGCCCTTTATTATTCTTTTTTAAGATTTATTTATTTATGCATACAAGAGCTGGGGTGCAGGCCAGAGGTGTGGGGGGGGGCGGTGAGAGGATTCACCAGAGACAGAGTGGGGAGCAGAACAGGCAGATCGCCCAAAATCCACTGCTGAGGGGAGCGGCGGGGAGACAGGAGGGGTCTGCTGCACCCTGTGGGAAGCTCCCTGGCCGGGGATCGAACTTGTGCTGCAGTGGCTGCGATAGCGCCATAGTGCTGAGACTCAACCCCTGCGCCCCAGGGAGGCCCCTTCTTCCACCTCTTTCTCCGATCTCGAAAAAGATGTGGTTAGTTTCGTGTCAGACCATCGCCCCATCAGACTCACCTTGGACCCTTCATGAAAATGCCATGAGTGTCCCTCCCAGGACCTGGAAGTCTGCGACTCAGTGTGACGCACTGCATGTGAGCTTTGCCGGTGGCAGTTCTTTTCTTTGATGTCTTCTACTCATCCTCAATTTCCAGCACCTTCTCTTCCTCACCTTGGGGAGTTTCAAAACACCTTCTGAGAAATGACCTTCTCTCTCTCCCTCCCTGCAGTGGACATTCAGGTAAGGCCCGAGACGCACGTCTCCTGGGCTTCGTTGGGCCCGGTTAGCCTCGCTTTGCCTCTGCAGAGGACGGTCGGGCTCACACCCCCGGCATTGGCCTCTGGGTTGTTTCGGGATTAGTCTAAGCCCTCCCACGCACTCCTGAACCGGGGAGCTGAGTTTTGGCTCCATCTTATGCTGGAGAGAGCCCCAGCTCGGGATGGAGAGGGTGTGGACACTCCGCATTCTGTTCTGTGGCTCTAGGAGGTGTTTTTCTTAGCTGGCCGTTGTGCAGAGATCCCGGGCTGCAGCTGAGCTGACCACGTGAAGGCCTGCAGTGCTCAGTGTGGGGCGGGGGTTGAAGTTTCTACTGTTTTTAATGTGCAAAACCTGCACGTGATTGCGCGGGGGAACTTCAGGGACCAGCTTCTCCCTGACCTTACGAAGCTTGGGTTGGTTTTGGTGGCGGGTCGTTGGGGTGAAGGAGGGTGCTTGGCAGCGGGTCTTGGGGGGCTTCCTCTGCTGCCTGGACAGGACTGGGCGTGGGCCCCTCTGGGCTGGCCACGTCACCATCACAACCCCAGGTGCTGTCACCAACCCAGCACGGCCGCCTTGAAACGAATGACAGCTGTGACTGTGTGTGGCTGAGAATTAGGGGAGGGAGAGACACTCGGGGAGCAGGAGCTGCTCCGTGGTTGCCCAGAAGAATTTCTTTTATTTGCATATTTCTGGCGCTTCCCCAGTAAGTCGCTGAGTTTGGGTCTCTGCAGGCTGAAATCTCTGCTGCTCCCTCTATCACCTGCTGTCTAACCACCGACCTGGAACCCCAGAAATGGCAAGGGGGACGTTAGTGCGGTTGCTTAATCTCTCAGATTCTTGCCCTGAAGAAGGAGCCAGGAGGGCCTGAGCTGAGACCATATTTCCGTCAGCAGGGCAGCCTCAGCCCAATCCCACTGGGTGGGCTATAGGGTAGTTTTCTTGTGTCCACAGCCTTTAAGCCCCTGGTTGAGATGCGGGCCTCTGTCCTGGCCTTGCCCACGTCTCTGTGGCCACCCCCACACGTGTGTCCCTGCTGCCCCTTTCTCTTCTGATAAGGACATCAGTCACGTTCGACGAAGTCCCCGCCTATGACCTCACGGGGCCTGGATGATCTCCCTGCGGACCTCACCCTACGGTCCTACCGGGAGTGAGAGCGTCCGTGTGTGAATTTCGGGGGCACACGGTTCAGTCCCCGGGCGGGTTTTGAGGTTGAACTGTCGGCTTCTCCTGGTGTCTCCCGCACACGGTGCCTGCTGCCTGCCAGCCGCTGTTCTGGGCACTGCGTAACCACAGCGAGTAAAACACGCTGGTCGGTGCTCCCCGGCGTCTGTAGCCTGTTGTCCTCGTCACAAAACAGCCCGCCAAAGCCTTCTTCTGGGGGTGCCTGGAAACCTTTGGGGTTCAGGGTGGTGGTATGTAGCAGGATGTACGCCTGGGAGGACGTTGGGACCCAGAAGGAGATTGGGATCTTCTCTGGCTTCAGCTGTGGGCCTCGGCAATCTGACTTCTCTGGGTCATCTTTCCGAGCTGCTTCCTCTGAAAGGGAGTGGAGAGTGCTCCGGCCAAGGTTAATCTCACTCTGCAGAAGTCAGTGACATTCAGAGTCACTCATGTCCAAGGTCAGCCCCAGCTTGGGCTTCGCAGCTGAGAAAGCGTTGACAGAAGGGTTCCAGGGCCCCTGCGGTGTCTTCTGGTGTGGAACGGCTCCAGTGGCTTTGATTTTTAAAACCAGGCTTGGATGGGAAACATAAATCTCATCTTGCAAGGTGGGTGTTCAGGATGAGGGTGTGGAACCAGGTTGACGCTTTGAATATCCAAGCCCATTAACCGTATTTTAAAATTCAGTGCCGTGTGACTGAATTGATTGTATGTCATAACTAGACTGAGCAGAAATGAACCTCTCAAAGAGAGATTTCATGGAAACTCAAAATCAAAAATGATGAGATGGATATTTATAGGATGTCCGCATTTTCATAACTGGCAGACGGGGAAGTTTCCTATGTTAGAAACGATTTCCTGTAAACAAATTTTCACTTAAAGTTCCCATTCCATTTGGTCTTTCCCCCGCCCCCCCATTCCCAGCCATCTGCATGATCTTTTAGAAATGGCATATATCATTTTTATAAGAGTCTTTTGTATATTCTAAGTTTTGAAAACAAATTATGAAGCCAGAAATATCTGAGGATTTATGATTTTCTACTTAGAAACAGCAGGTTCATAGGCTAATTTAGCAATTTCTAAGCTGGACCATAGATTTTCTGGAGATATAAATCTATGCCTGTCTATAAATAACTGTCCTCACTTGAGGCTTTTTTCATAATTCTTAGCATCATGAGAATTATGTTATGTGACCAGCACAAGAATTACCAAGCCTGTTTTTTTTTTTTTCCTATCTCTTGTCTAGCTTCTTACTTTCCCAGATTTCTTTTATCCCCTTTCTCCTGGCTCAGCCTGAACAAAATGGTAGAATCTCTTACATTCAAGAAACAACATTTCTTCTCCTTAAAGACTGAGTGCAGGAAAGAGTTCCACCTGAAGGAGTTTCCCTCTTCCCGGTTTTGACTGTAACAAATCACTTGCATTTTTGTCTGTCTTTATACACGTGTATTGAGCGCCATGCATGCCAGACTCGAGGCTCAGCTAAGGGGGAATTGGAGAGAGATAGCTCGGTCCTTATCCTGCAAGGAGCATCGACAAGGACACAAGAGACAGACATAAAAGTCCCACTCATTTTGCACGGACTGCAAAAGTTGCTGGGGCAGAGCTTGCTGCATCCTTCCTGGGGGGGCTCAGGGAAGGCCCCCAGTGGCTGCTAGTAAGGTAAAGGGGTGAGGCAGCAGCAGCGCAGAGCTCAGGGCTGGCTGGCAGGTGGGGAGTGTCGCGCCGCCTGGTCCCTCTGCAGCCGTCTGACCTCTGAGCACGACGGAGCTTCGGCCTCCGCGCTCCCCCGTGGTCTGCTCACGAGGAGTGTGGCTGGGGGCTGTTTCCTAGCTGAGTCTTGTCTGCAGGCTGTCGTGAGAAGGGCACCGGGATGGGACTTCGTGGCTCCTTCCTCGCCTCTGCAGGAAGGAGCCCCTGGGAGGAGGGGTGCGTCGTGGCCTAGGACAGAGGAAGGGACCTCTTTCCTCGTCTCCGCCCTGGAGTCTCGACGCCTCCCCACGACTGGAGCTCTTGGTGCTGGGGTCTGTGCTGAGTCAGCAGGGAGGAAACAGGCACTTGTGCCCACAGCGAGCCGCGTGGTTCCCTGACAGCCTCTACCCATTCTCAGCGGAGGCCCCCGGTGTGTGGCGCTGGCCTTCCTGGCTGGCCTCGGGGGTCTTTGTCCTCACCCAGCAGCCCCTAGTCACTGGCCATGAATTGGTGAGTGGGCAGAATTACTTTGGCTTTTCTCACTGTAGAATCTCGAGGAAAGGGTTCCGTGTGTACGCCGTTCGCGGGGTTCTAAATTGTGGCATGAGCAGCTCCCCCTTCCCTGAGTTTGTGAGCATAGAATAGCACAGGGCTTAAGAGAGAGGCACCTTAGGAATAAACGCGGGGTGCTGTGTCCCCAGTGCTATTTCTCGGGGGCTCACACGGCCAGCCCTGATCCATGTCAGGCTGGGCTAAGAGAGGCAGGGTGGTTAGTGGTGAAAAGCAGCCGCACCAGTGGCTCACCTCTAGGAAACACTGTCTCCTTGTGTTCTAGGGCAAGAATACTTGCTGAAAGGCCACATGTGTGGTTCTCAAACGTCATTTGTTTCTCCATCTCACACCTCTCTAAAGCCCGCGCCCAGCTCCGGACTGTCGTCTCCCCGCCCCGCGCCCCTTCCCTCACCTGGCGGGCCCGCTGAGCTCGGGCGCTGCCTGGCCTCATTCTCAGGGAGGCTCAGGGGGGCTTCATCACATCTGTCCTGTGTCCGTCACACCTGTGCTCTGTCACTGGGAATGTTTTCATTCCCAGGAGGAAGCCCCCATCTTCTGGGGCAGAGGAGCAGCTCTCTCTGGACAAATATCTTTGTTGGTTTAAACGTACAAGGGTAAGAATTCATCAAGTGAAGAAGGGACACATCCTTTTGGTTACCCAGGCAGGCATTCCCGACTGTGTGCCAGGAGGAGCAAGGTTCATCTGTAGCCAGGAAAAAAGAGGTTCCATGACTAACAGACTATGGGAAAGGCTGGGGAACCCCTGTTTAATGTCGACAGAATTCATTAGGGAAGGTGAATCTTCGCCAGCCTCTCTGCCCAGTGTGGGGTGTGCAATCCTGAATTTCCGCCACAAGATTTTGAGGGAGGAATAACTCCATTTGCACTCTGTAGATGTGGAGCGTGGAGGCTAAATAAGCTCTTCGGAATTCACCGCCGAGACACAGCTGAGCTGAGAAACTGCAGTCTGTGCGGAACCCCGAGCTCCAATCACAAGAGGTTTTTTTTAAACTTTAGAACATCCCAGAGCTTTTAATATTTTTATATGCATTTGGAATCTCCAAGAGAAAGTGGAGGAGACAGCATTTTCCAAGCCTATTTTCAGAAATCATTTTTTTCCCCTCAAATAATCTTGTGAAACTAGTGTTCTGGGGAATAGGTCTTGGGATAAGTAGAGCTCAGGTTTTATTATACACGCAGTTTTATCTTTATTAACAAGCTTTTACAGCCACTGTGCCATTTAATTCTCATAACTTTGGCACAAGGTACATTAGGTATTATTATAGCTATTACACTGGGGGAAATTTAGATATATCAAATTTAAGTAACTTTCTCAAGTTTCATGTTAAATCATGGAGGAAGAGAGCTTGGAATATACTCAATTAGGAAGATTTAAGAGAATATGAAGTAGGTTCTTACCATTTTTACTGTTGGTTAGGAGAACACAGTAAAGATTAATTATATTTGGATAACAATAACCAACCATCATAAACTTAAAAATGAATGTGCAAATATGTTAAATATTTCCTCTTCTAGAGTTTTGCCATCCCTTGGGAACATTCATTATGTTAAAAAGGGAAGGGGACCAATGGAAATATGCAATAGAGTTTGTCAACTAGCAAGGGATAAAAGAATGGGAGCATCAGGCCAGCAATAAATATGAACTGCATTTTAAAAGAACCTTTTCAGTGAAACTTCAAGCATAGGTTCAAACCAAGTCAAACATCTGTCTTTGTTCGTTGGATGAATGCTACTTCTTTTTTTGGATGCTAACTAAATTTATTGTGAAAACCACTTTACAATATAGGTATCAATCAAATCATTATGAGGTACACTTTAATTACTACAATGTTACATGTCAATTTTATCTCAATCAAACTAGAGAAAAGCTTAGTATTTTCTACTCTGTCATAATCCTGGTTAACAAAAATACCCAACCCTTCACACCATTCTTTCCTCTTGCAAATCCCAAATATGTCAACATTTTCAGGAATCACTATATTAAGTTTATTATACATGTAAGTAATAAAGACCCAACTCAAATTAGCTAATGGATAAAAGGGAATTTACTCATGGATATTGGAGCGGTCCCTGGAATAATGAAGCAGACATATAAGCAGGTAGACTTAACAGATGTTCACAATCAGAAATTTAATTGTCGTTAGAGTGATGAGTCCATCTCCTAGAACTGCCTAGGCCGCGCCATCCTCGCTGAAGAGCAGACAGGACCATGGACAGCTCCAGAGCAGTCCATGATCCCTTGTCCAATAGAACTGCATCTCTCAAATATTTTTTAAAATTAGGCCACCCTCTAATGTTTGCTAATCCGCCCTTCTGGCTCTTTTTTTTTAAAAAAAAGATTTATTTATTGATGCATACAAGAGCTGGGGTGTAGGCCAGAGGTGTGGGGTGGTGAGAGGATTCACCAGAGACAGAGTGGGGAGCAGAACAGGCGGATCTACTGAAGTACACTGCTGAGGGAGCAGCGGGGAGACAGGAGAGGTCTGCTGCGCCCTGTGGGAAGCTCCCTGGCCGGGGATCGAACTCGTGCTTCAGGGGCTGCAGATAGCTTATTGGCTGAGACTTAACCCCTGCGCCCCCAGGGAAGCCCCCCTTCTGGCGCTTGTTACTGAGCTCGCCATTGGGTGACTGCTTCTTAAATTTGGTTGAGGAAGAAGATTCAGTCTTGCTTTTATTGGGCATTTGTGAGAAGTCACAAACAGGGTTTGCTGGTGATAAATCCTCACAAGAACTGAAAACCTTAACACAGTCTTCTCATTGCTGGCTGCATCGCAGCCTTTGTCCGGGAGCTTGTTCATTGAGTGAGCTGCTTTCATCTCTGCTCACCTGGAGTTCAGGCCGCTGTCACAGGTGGCCCTTGTTAGCCCTGTTCGGCCACACGGCTTGGTGTCACCTGCGTACGGGGTTGCAAAGCATCACTGGTGCTAACGCCTGGGTTCGCTGCCTCCATCTCCCCACCACGCGGCAAGTGGGGTTGCTGGATCCCATAGGGTAGTTCTACTTTTAATTTTTCGGGGATCACGCATGCCGGTTATCCCAGTTCACACTGCCACCAGCTGTCCGCTCTCCTCCACGCTCCTGCCATTTCTGTTAGCTCCCACCCGCCGAGGACAGCCATTCTCCCAGGGGGAGCTGGCTTCTCACTGTGCCTCTGATTTGCACTTCCCCGAAGCTGAGTGACGCTGAGCATCTTTCTATGCACCCGCTGGCCACCTTTATGTTTTCTTTGGAAAAATCTATTTGGATCTTTTGCCCACTAAAAAAAAAGCCATTTTTTTTGTTTGTTTCTTGCTATTGAGTTGTATGAGCTTCTCGTCCATCTTGACCATCAGCCTTGTGTCGGTGGACAGCTGGCCGCCCGCTCCCCTTCCACACCGTGTCATGTTTGCTTGCTCTGCCGACATCCTTTGAGTTTTAGGCTTTTCTCTATGTCAATTTCTGTGTCTCAGTCTCTCCCTCCCTCTCCGTCTGCGTCTTTCTATCTGTCCCTGCTTCTCTGTCTCCCCCTCTTCCTTCTGTCTCTGTCTGTCTGTCTGGAGGGTGTGGAAGAAACACCCATGGGGCCGAGGCAGGAAGCAGTGCTTGCCTGCAGAAGAGGGGGTGTCGGGCCCAGCGGTCCTGCTGGCCGGGCGAGCAGGCCAACCCTCCTGTCTGAGGAGCGGCAGCCTGGGCCCCATCTGATGGGCCTGGGCAAACAGTGAAGGCTCCTGGTAGGATGAGGGGGCCTCTGCAGTCGGAGGGGGGTGTCCTGGGGTGAAGCAGGAAGTGGAAGCAGGAAGCAGGAAGTCTCAGACGCTGACCAGTGTATCCCGTGGTGCATGTGCACAGTCAGGATATGGACTGTTGCCGGGTGCCCGCGGAAGGAAGGGGCAGACTTTTGACTCCGGCCAACTGGACCTCACTGCAAATCTGAGCTGTGCATTTGTGGGGGGGCAAGCAGGGTGGGGGCATGCAAGCACCTCACTGCTTGCCTGGGGTGTCTCTCAGGTGTGACCTCATGTCTCATCAGGACTGGGAGAGGGTTGAGACATGGTGGGTAACGTAGCGGGAAGTGGCAGGCCCTCAGTAAAACTGGGGTTCAGAGAAGGAGGGAGATGGCTGCAGGGTCTCGGAGCGTGCTGCAGAATGCTCCCAGCCCCCGCGCAGTAGCGTCATTTTGACCCGCTTGTAGGGCTAAGCGACTTCCCTAGGTAGCGAGGCTTCTAGCAAACCCGCCTCACATTTTACCATCCCGCTGGGCATCTGTGCACCCACACCGGGTCATTTAGAGTTTCTGCGAGCCTGGATGGATTTGGAACACTTTGGTCCGCGCTTGGATGCATAATCCAGCTCCTCGGAGAAGCGCCTTGAAATACGGCTGGAGACCGCCCCGGTGCTGTGTGCGTGGCTTGCGGCTGGGAGCCGGCGGAGGAGACCCGGGCCGAGGAGCGTTAGATCCCGGGGCCGAGCTCCTCCGCACGGGGCCTCCCTCTGCGCGCGGCGCCCAGCCAGCCGTTCTCTCCGACAGTTATTTTCTGAGAAATCATCTTCCCGCCTTGGTGCAGCCTATTCACGCGGCTGCCCTCGGGTGCCCCGGCGCCTGCGACCGCACAGAACGCCTTTCGCTTTTGTAGCGCGCGCTGCTCCGTGGCGGCCAGGACCGCAGCGCGCCGGGCGGTGGCTGGGCTAGAGGCGTTATTAGGTGTCATGATTCCTTTGGTGTCTGCATTTTTTCTGTACGTGTGTTTGCCTTTGAACTTGTCCAAACTGCAGGATGCTTTGGTTGTGGGTCTTGGGGAGAAGGGCCCCGCGACATCCTCGAAGTCGCCACTGAGTCTCCCACCTCGCCTGCGCCTCCTTAGCCAGTTTGGCGTGGGGTTGGGATAAACCATCTGGTGGAGGGGTGCGGGCTTGGCCAGCCCCACGGTCCCTCCCTTTGCTCCTGACAAACTGCACCCCACTTTTCTGTGGCACCCCACAGCCAAACCCACATTGTTCTGGCTGACTGTGAGTCTTGCTCCTCCCGGGAAGGACGTGTCCTGCTTCCTGGCCGGGAGTCTGCGCTTCTGCCCGCAGGGACGGAGTCGAGGCTGGCACCCTCACACACGTCCCGCAGCATTTCCTCGGCACCTGCCTGTGCTGGGGGCTGGTTTGCTGTGGACACGGCAGGATGCAAAGTGAGTCTGTGCTCACAGGCTTTGCATTCTGCTGTGAACCTCGTCGAAGGAGAAAATAAAATAAATCCTTGGACAGGAGTAAAATGTCAGGTGGTGGCTTTACTTAAGAGTGTGCAATGCGCATGAGAGCTCCGTGTAAGGGGCGGTGGGGAGCAGTTTTGGAAAGGGGCTGGCTCCTGGAAGACCCCCGATGGAGTGGCGTGTGGTCTGAGTGAAGTGAGGGTCGGCGGTATTGGCATCTCAGGGAAAAGTAGTTTGGGGCAGGGGCAGGTGCGAGGGTCCTGAGGCCACAGCAGGGAGGGCTGTGCAGGAGCGTAAGAGGGAGGGTGGAGTGAGAGCAAGGGGGAAGGAGGGGGCCAGGCCCGCTGTGGAGGAGACTTGGATGGGTGATGAAGGGAAAGGTCCGGAGGGTTTTGAAAGTGGCGGAGACAGGGGTTCATTAGCGTCTCCCCTGAGATGTGGGGGGCAGGGGCTCATACGCAGTCTGCTGGCTGAGCTGCTGGGGCTGCATCACAGGACCTGCTGGTGCCGGGGGTTGGGGAGCCCGTCTGCACCCCGACTCCTCACCTGGCCCCCTGCTCCTGCATGTGGGTCTCCCCTCAGCTGAGGGGGCTCCTCCACCCCAGGCAGCACTCCCTGCCCCAGGCCGCCAGCCCCGAGCACAGCCTGCACCGAGGGTGCCTCCTGGCCGCTGCCCGGCCCCCTCACCGCCTGCCGTTGTGCGGCGTCGCGTCCTCGGTGTCCCCTCAGTGTCCCCTCAGCGTCTGGACCGAGGCAGCCTTGGTCTCTGGGTCCCAGAGATGCTCGTTTTGCTCCAAGTCCTGGGCACCCCCAGCTTCCCCAGAGTAGGCGCCCCTCTGGAGGGAGCATCTGTTTTCTCAGATGAGAAAGTGGGGTGATAGTTCTTGCTTCAAAGCAGAGTCTTGGAATAAGCCCCCCGGGTCTGACTGTGAAGTGAGCCTGTGACTGGTTTGGGGGAGGGTTCAACGGGGGAACCAAGGCGCAGGGAGATGGGGTGCTGGGTGTGGTGGGGTGACTGGTGAGCAGAGGTGTGACCTGCGCCCCCAAATTATCCACAGGGCTGTGAGCCTTTATCTCGACAGAAATGAGGCAATTAAAACAAAACAAAGGACGGTTCTGAAAACTGAATGAGAAAACACGGCGCATAGGGGCCGCGCAAGGGTGAGGCTGGATGAGCTCGAGCCCCCAGTCACCGACTTCACCGCTTTGGGGGGCCCTCGCGCCCCAGCGCCGGCTGAGGCTGCGTGCGCGCCGGCGGTGAAGAAGGGCGGAGGCTTCTGACAGGAGAGGACGGGCCGCTTCGGGAAGGTTCCCAAGGTGGCAGCGCTTGGCGCGGGGCGCGCTGGGCGGCGAGCTTCTGCCAGGTGGCCAGGAGCGGCAGAGCCCCCGAGACCCACGCCCTCTGACCTGGCACGTTCACCTGCGGGCGTTTTGCACACAGTTTCACTAATCTCGGAATCCAGGTCTGGGCACGCTGGGGGCCACGGACTTCGGTGTCAGCCCCAGACGGGAGATGCTGCAGGCTGAGCGCTCTGGGCCGCGACACTGGGAAGCACTGCGGGGGGCGTGGCTAGGGCCCTAGTGCGCCCCCGTCTCCAGTGCGCGCCGAGCACCCCGTGTGGCTCCCGCCTGTGCCTCTTTCCTGCGATGGCCTCGCTGGTGGAAGCTCCCCCACGCCGGCATTCTCGCGCCCCGGGTGGCCTCGCAAGGACGCGCTGACGAAGGCCTGGGGGAGCCCGGTCTCCTCGCTCAGGGGCTTCAGTCTGCGGGGGTCCGCTTGTGCTTCTGAGCTGGGGGCAGCTGAGGGTTCTCTGGAGCAGGTGTGCCAGCTTTCCCTGCCTGCCCCCGCCCTCCTGAGCAGCTCTGGCCTTGAAGCGCCGAGTGTCTCCTCTCAGCCTCCGGGACCTGCCGGGCTGGGTCTGAGGGGCGTCGGGGCGCCGTGGGCTGGGGCCGTGCTGGGCCAGCTCTTCCCTGCCTCTGTCCTGTCCCCTGCTGTCCTTGCTGTCCTGGGCGCTGACTTCCCGCTTGGCTCTCAGCAGCAGGCAGCATGCGGGACCACCGGCAGCGCTCGGCTTCCGAGCCTGAGTTCCCCTGCGGCTGGGGAGAGCTCCGGAGCCGGAGCCGAGCGGTGCTGAGTCCGGCCGCCGGCAGGGGCAGCATCCGCCGGTCTGGGCCGGTCCCGAGCTGAGCGGACTGGGCCGACCAGGGGGCGAGCAGACTTGGGTTTGGCGTGAGCACGTTTCAATTACTCTGACATAACCGTCGCGGCTCACAGCTGGCTTTGCCTTCACGTAACCTGCGGGCCTCTTCCCCGCGCTGGAATGAACTAGATGAAAGGGAGCGGGAGCCAGCGCGGTGTAGCAGAGGCCAGCCTCGAAGGGCCAGAGAATGTCCCGCCGGAGCTCGCCTGCGGACTGTCACGTCTCACTGCGCCCTTGTCCTAAGCGGCCTGAGCCAGGGCCTTGTTCCCAAACTGAAGTGTCCCCTTCCCGGCGGTTCCTTGGCTTGGGGTGAGCTGAACCAGTCGGCCCCCAGGCCGGGTGTCGGGAACGCAAGCCCTGAGCCGAGCGTCCTGAGGGGCACAGACGCCAGCGAAAGGCGTTTGCTGGGATCTGAAGCCAAAGCCAAACCTCGGCTGGCTCCGTCACCGCCGCTGCCCTCTGCCAGGCTTCCTGCTAGAAAAATGACTCCAGAAGTGAAAATATTAGCGCCTAGCTGCCTCTGGGCGGGCTGGCAAAGCGCAGCGGTTTCCAAAGAGGGTGTGAGTTACGGGAGAAGAGGGTCCCGGTAGAAACTCCCTGACGTTTATGCCGGAGCCATCGAGACCTTTAAATGTAGTTTATTTTTATGTATTTGTGTTTGTTTCTGCAGCCCGTGGAATTCTAACCCCCAGGAGCCGTGGGAAGGCAGGTTAAAGGGAGGGGTGTTGAGTTTGGTTTGGGGAAGGACGAGCCCAAAGGTGGTAAAATCGGTGAGTGGTGTGTTTACGAGTCTCACGTGACCCCTCTGACACGATAGTGTGATTCCGTGAACATGTGGGGGGCAGGGAGCAGCGCTCCGGCTGGTGGTCACCCCTCGTCCGCGCCGCTGAAGCCTGCGGTGTGTCCACCTCCCCTGAGCGGCCCCCTGGCATATAGACGTGCTTGTCTGGCTGTTTGAACGCGGAGCCCTTGGCTTAGCCGTGGTGCAAAGTGGATAAGCCGGTGTGACTTACGCCCATTATGGGGCATTTTTGTATTACGAGTGTTTGGGGTCTTGTAGGCTAAAGGAAGGAGTTTGGATTTTTTCCCCCAAAGCAGAGGAACCGTTAGAGAGCCTGATCTGCTTTATGTTTTAAAGTGGCTGCCGGGAGCCTGCCAAGGGTTGGGAGAGAAGTGTTTCGGCCCCCCACATCATGGGACTCTGCCGCTGTATCGCGAGGATACTAAGCCGGTGGCCAAGTGCCAATAAAACTTTATCAGCAAAAATATGTGTCTCCCAATGGAATACTATTCAGCATGGAAAGAAGATAAACACATGCAATTTGCAGCGACATGGATGGAATTAGAGGGGATCATACTCAGTGAAATAAGCCAGAAAGAAAGAGAAAAATATCGAATGGTTTCACTTATAACAGGACTATAGGGAGGCCGGGTGGGAGAGAGACAATCAGTGGGGGGGGGGGGGGGGAAA